>JAJEJO010050444.1:637338-774667 GCA_020662805.1 Glaucomys volans | reverse complement strand
TTTCTTTCTTTCTTTCTTTCTTTCTTTCTTTCTTTCTTTCTTTCTTTCTTTCTTTCTTTCTTTTTTTTTGACTTTGGCTGGCTAGAAGTGCGTTAACTTTATTATAGACCCATTTCTAAACTCTTTTGTTGTGGTTGCTTGTGCTCTTAGAGTCAAGCAACAAAAATTCAAGAAATTATTGGTATGACTAATATAAAAAAGTTTTTCTCCTGTATTTTCTTCTAGTCATTTTTACATTTTCAGGTCCCATGTTTAAGTCTTCAATCTATTTTGAACTTTTTTTGTGTGTGAGAATGATATAAAATCAGGACCCAATTTAATTCTTTTGAAGTGACTAGCCAGTTTTCTCAGCAAGTTTTCCTACTATTGTCTCAAGTTTTCCTACTACTCTCTCAAGTTTTCCTACTATTGTCTTCATCTCCTCTTTGTTTATCTTTTTAAAAAACTCTTCTAAAAAGAACTTTTACTCCTTCTTTATTTTGTTCAATATTGAAAATTTCATATTATTGTCTTCTTTGTTTAACATAATCAAATGAGCTAAAATTTCTGGTGTTATGGTTTAGATATGAGGTTTTCTCCAAAAGCTCGTGTATGAAATGTAGAAATGTTCAAATGTGAAAAGATTAGAGTATGAGAGATGAAGCTAATCAGTGGAATGGTCCACTGGATAGATTAATAATTTGAAAGAACTAGTGTTCCGGGTAGTAATTGTAGCCGGGTGGGATGTGACTAGAAGAAGTAAATCACTGAGGGCATGCCAGTGAGGATTATATTTTGTCTTCCTGGTTCCTCCTTCACTTTGTCTCTCTCTGTTTGTTGGACATCATGAGCTGAGTACTAGTAGTCCTCCACCAAAACCTTCCACCATGAGGTTCTGTCTCAGCTGGAGGCCAGAAAGATGGAAGTGACTGACCAGGAACTGAACATAAGCCAAAATAAACCTTTCCTCCTCTAACTTGTTTTTGTTGAATATTTTGGTCACAGTGATGAAAAGCTGTCCAACACACTCAGGATCTGAACCTTCCCCTGAATTTAGTTTATGAATGTGTCTGACAAGTTGGTTGTATCTCCACATACAAAGGAGATCCCACAAAAGCCTCGCTAGTCAGGCATAAATGTGTGAGCTTGTCATGCACTACAGTGACCTCTGCCCAGGATTCCCTGGCTTGATTCACCTTCCAGTTTTCCCTACCATGACTTCTGTAAAAAAAAAAAAAAAAAAAAAAAAAAAAAGAATTGTACTAGAGAAAAAGCAATGTGGATAAATTATTGATAAAGACTTTGAGGTGAAGATTTTGAAGATCTAAAAGTAGTTGAAGGGATGGAGGAAGGCATTGGGCAAACATTCCTTCCTAGCATCAGCTGGAGGCATCTTCCATTGCTAGCATTGATAAGCTACTGGTTTCCTCTAAACTCTCAGGTGTGCCAACCTGAATTCTATTGGGATGTTTTAGTCAGATGTTATAAGATTCCTTATTCCTTCATTCTCTATATTTCCAGCCTAGCTGATTATCTTCCTGTATGTATATTTGTTCTGTATAGACTCTCTTCAAATATCTATATGCATGTGTGTATACACAAATATATGTATGTGTGTGTGTGTATGTGTGTGTATTTAACTACCTCCCTGCTAAACTTGTGTCTCAGATTATTTGTGACTGACTTATCTGTTCTAAGTTTCTATCAAAAACTCTGACCAAATCCTAGTAAAGCAAGATGACTTCTTTGTCTTCTGCAAATCTATTCGGTTCCCAAGAATAAGTTCTGTGTACAAGACCTTGTTTTCAGAATAGTCTGACATCCCTGAATCTTCTTTGGATAGTAGGGAGCAGCGAATGGGAGCCAAACCAGGACAAAGGTAACTTGTGGAAGCAACATGAGAAGGAATGCAATCAGGGAGGTATCTCACAGAGAAGGAAGTCAGGAAATTTTAAGAACCATTGACCATCTTCATTATCTGGACTTGAAATCAAGCTTACCCTCTTAGTGTTTTGATATTTTTCTCTTAAGAAATGAGGCCAGTATTCTTCACCATCTATTTTTAGGATTGGTATAACAATCACAAGGTCAATCATTAGCAACTGCTTGATAGCTTACAGAAAACATTTTGTTGAATCAACCATTTTTAATTTGTGAGAAGGACTTTAATAACATGTCATAAAAAATCTCTTAACAGGTGTCTGACTTATGGGAGAGTGTATGAGTGTGCTCACTACAACTGTTGTATTTTGGATTTAGGTAAGGTAGTAACCATGTTAAATCAAAGAATCAGCAATAATATATTACAATAATTTTTTAACCTGGTGATGTAAGTGGTCTAACAAATTGAAATTTAATGTTCATAAAAGTGATAAGGCACTAATTATAATTGAAAACTCAATTGCTTAAGCATAACTGTGGGTAAGAGATGGTGGGGAAATAGTTTAATCTGGTAGGTGGAAATCAAATGTAAAGGTCTAGGCCACCTGGAACCTTAGCATAAATCATTTGATAAAACAAGAGTTAAGAGAATTGGTAAGGGCTGGGGATATAGCTCAGTTGGTAGAGTGCCTGCCTTGCAAGCACAAGGCCCTGGGTTCAATTCCCAGCACCACACACACAAAAAAAAAAACAAAGAAAATTGGTGATACCTTAGTCTACATCAATAAGTTTACTCTTACTGAGTAAATGACACCATAGTTCTTCATTCAGGATTAGGTATCACAGATAAACTGTTGTTCACCCAAAATGTGAAATAAGGATGATGAGAAAGGAAATGAGTAATGTGGCAGGAGGAAGGGTAGAAGAAAATGGGAATTCCAAGCCTTGAGAAAAGACGAGACAGGAAACTTGATAAAAGAAAAAGAGATTGTTCTTCAATGATTTAAATGACCTATTTTCAAATTATAGATGAATTGATTGTGGACCTTACAGTTTGCACTTGAACAAACAGATGGAAATGAACTGAAACCATATTTAAGCCACTATATGAAATCAATGGATTGTTTTTAATATAGTATTTAAAATAGTAAAAACTACTAAAAATCTTTGAAAAATGCAGCGAATTTGAAATGAGAAATAATTGCATGTAGAGGGTAATAACTGAGCTAAAAGTACTATATTATCATTCATCTTGCTATTAGAGACTCTTTGGATTTTTCTGATACTCAATTTTCTCCTTGCATTTTGTATCAAAAGAAATGTATATTCAAGAAATTAGGAAATGAATCAAAACTGACTGAGGAATTTGAGATTGCCCACAATAATTGTAACTACTCTTATCAGCCTGTCTTCTGTGATAGCATCTCTTTTGTTGGGTTAAGAATTATTTTATTCCTGCATACAATGAAATACACAATCTCAATCTCTCAAAAAACTAAAATCATAATTTTGTATACTCTAAGAAACATTCGGTAATTTTGTATAAAATGTATTCTGTATAAAATTCTTAAGTTATTTAGAATAAAATGCTGATAGTCTCTTAAGAGCTTATTTTTCAGCTTAAAATAAAAATTATGATTTTGTAAATGGAAGCATCCCCCAACTAATTATTAACCAATGTTTGTCACTTAAAACTTTCATTGCCTCAGGTCAGAATATTCATTCCTCTGCCCTACTATGTTAATGGGCTATGATGTCTGCCAGGAACTCACCAGAATCCTTACCCAGCCAAACTTAAATCATTTCACAGATGCTGAACTCCAACTGTAATTGCCTCTTCTCTGCTTAACGGACTCTTCCTACTTTGGTATTCTTCAGGAAGAGGTTTCCTGTTTTCTGTCATTTTACACCCATTATCTTGTCCCGTTATTATCTTGACATGTTCCCTTCTCGCAGCTTTGGTTCAGGAGACTGAGATAATAGAGTTTAGTCGGTGTTCAGAAGAGACAAGACATTCTCAAGAATTAGTGTCCTCTGTAAAGATTTCACAGCCCTATTGTGCCCCCATTCGGCTCTGCAAGTTGGCCAAGTCCAGTTTTCTCTGACTAGCATTACTATTTCTCCCCCAAGAAGAGTATACAGTCATCTCTTGGGTCACAGGACTGACTTCCATCCCAAATATAGTGTTATGGTTTGGATCTTAAATGCCCCCCAGTGCTCATTTTTGGAGGCTCTGTACACCATGCAGCAATATTCAGAGGTGGAGAACTCTGGGAGATGATCAGGTCATGATGGGTTTGACCTCATCAATGGATTAATCAGCTTATGGATTCAGAGCTGAAAGGATTTGTGGGGAGGGACTTTGCTATAGATGTGAGTTCTCTCTTTGCTTTCCTGATGTCATGAGGTGAGAAGCTTTGCTCTATGATGTGCTGTCCACCACGATACTTTGCCTTGCCACCAGCCTGGAAGCAGATAATGAGCTGAAACCTCTGAAACCATGAGCCAAATAAACCTTCCCTCTTATAAGCTGATTGTCTCAGGGTTTTGCCACAGCAATGGAAAGATGAACAACATATATTGTTACTTTGCAGTTGTATACATTGTTCAAATGAATCCCTTAAAAACACAAAACAGAGCTAAGCTATGCATAACCTCGCTAATTACCTTTTCTTAATATTTTTTCTTCTGCTATAAAAGGATACTACAGACTGGGTAGTTGATAAAGAAATGAAACTTTTTTCTCACAGATCAGGAGACTGGGAAGTCCAATCTGAGGTGCTAGTTTTTGGTGAGGGGCCTTCTTGCTGCATCTTAATATGGTAGAGGGCACGACAGGGCAGAAGAGAACATGTATGAGAGAGAATGGGTGGAGGTACAAGAATATGTGGGAAAGCCCAATTTTATTACAATGCTTCCCCTGTGATAACTCATGCACTCCCACAACATAGACATAAACTCACTCATGAGGATGGAGCTCCCATGTCCCATTCACCCTTTAAAAATGCCACATCTCAATATCATCAAGATGGCAACTGCATTTTCAATATGAGTTTTGGAGAAGACATTCAAATCATAGCAAGCCTCCTCAGAAATAATTCCCAGAGGTGGACAAGCAACTCTAAACAGGATTCTATTCTATGTCATCTTAGCTAGGCCACTTTCTTTGGTCAGAAGGAGGATCTTTCTAATCGCCTCTATCCTGCTTTATTTTTCTTCTTATCACTTTCACCAGCTAATCCATTATACAGTATTTTATTACTTGGTAGTTTTGTTTTTCTCTCCCCACTTTTAATATAAGCACCACCAGCTGAGAGACTGCTTCTGTTCATTACTGCAACCTCAGGGCCTAAAAAAATGCCTGGCACATTGTAGATATTCAATAATATTCATTGAATAGAATAGATGACCTTGCTGGAGAGTTGGACTACAGAAATAGCTGAAGAATATGATGCTTTGTTTTATTTTATACACACTTAAATCCCACACATACAAATGGACACAGAAATTTAGAGTTACCTGGATGATCATTGTCTCCTATGACAAAGGATATGTACTCAATAAATATTTGTGAACTAAATAAATTTATTAATGAAAGCATTATTTTGACCATCAACTTTGTAAAAGTAGAGTTCCAACAGAATAACTGGGAAGAAAAGAACTACACAAATAAGACTATCCCATTAAATCATTTGCAGAATTGTGGAGGTTTTAGAAGGAAGAGAATGCATTTTCCTCCCATTTTTAATAATGGGATTATGAGAAAAACTTATATCACCAAAATAAAATATAAGTCCAAAATGTTCCATTGGTTAAAAAGTAAGTTCAAGTTTAATCAAAGAGTTTAAAAGCAAAGATTTCAGTTTGGTCTCCATTTTACTGGAGAAACAATTTTGCTTTCTGGTCAGAGGTGATGACAATTTTCTCATCAAAAGTGCACATCTAAGGGAACAGGAAGACCTGCCAGATTGCCTTCCATCTCAAGGTCCAATTTAAAATGAACTTTCTGCCTTCTCTAAAGATATGAAACAGTGTGAGGAGAGTTCTGGGTGGACTCCAGAAGATATAGAGCTTTTGAGTCCATTAATAAACACTCACTTTCCTGCCCTTAAAAGACTGACAGGGCTAGTCCCCAGCATACTCTCAGACTTGCTGGGCATAATCTGGACCACAAGAAGAACCAGGGACAGAGGGTCAACTTCCAGGATACCAAGGACCTGGTGGCATCCCATTACTTCCAGCTCCAAGGAGCAGATTTTTGATTCAGGACCACAAAATAATGTAGAAATGCTTTTTAGAGTCTGGCAGGAAGCCCAGTGGAGGAAAAAGTGTTATGCTTGTTTTGTTTTTTTTTTTCCTTGCAAAGTGCCATTAGAAGCCACAGACTATGTCCAGACAGGGTGGTAAGATGTTCCTCAACTCTTTAGCTCAATTAGAGTATCTTTAGTGTCAGTTTTTCTACAGCTTATTTTTTAGTTCCTTAACTTTACCCACTATAGATTGGAAAAGGGATTTCCCCATACTCCTGATAATTAATAAAACATAAGAAAAACTACATTGAAAAATATTATTTTAAAGAAATATTTGTGTAAAGTACTATGATTGTATAGCACTGCCTCTACCTAGACTTCTTTAAAGAAAGGAGATTCTAAATTTTGACAGCCTTCTCTGGACAATCTCTAGCAATAATTTTTGTCCTTTTCAAGAGAAAATAAAAAACAAAATTTCAACTCCTTATTTTTCTGAAAAATTTGTCTTTGATTCTTTTCTTTATTAATAGTCCTTTTTGCTCATTAAGCATAGCCATAAAAACACCTTTTATCCCCACCTATAAAAGAATCACTGCTGAGCCATAGAACTTATTGCACTATTGGCTTGTCATTAGTTCTGATGGATTGTAAGCTCCCAACTGGAGTGAACCATGTTTTTCTCAGAGCTTAGTACCAAGGGAATAAGCATGATGACATTAATTACTGCCTTTATTGAAAGTTTGTCATGTGCCAGGAGGAATTTTAGACACGTCACATACATTAGATCATTTAGTTTTCATAATAATTCCAGGAGGGATAGTTTTTATAGGTAAAGGAGTAGAATTACAGAGATCTGTCACAAACCCACTAAATAATGGAGCTGAGATAAAAAACCATGCATGTCACTAGACACTTAATTTGTTGTGTGTAGTAGGTCCTCAAATATCTGCTGAATGAACAGTTATCTTTTGTGCTGGGAGCCACCTATGAGCCATATGTGTGAACTGAGTGATGTTGGAGTCATAGGCAAGGAAGTTTTTGTCTTGGGAACCACCATGCGGAAATCCCCTGGTGTGAGACCACCCCCTTCATGCTAGTACCCTGACTTGCTCACTGCTCAAGTTTTATGCATAGCTTCCCTGAGATGGGTGTAGCTTGCCAAATACCAATTAACCTATTTATGGCAAGAGCCCTGCCACACTAAGAAGCAATTACTGAAAACAAGAGTCCTCCCATACTGACACATTATACCTTCTGATCCCCTTTGATCAGTACCTATAAATAAAGCAAGAGTGGGCTCCTTCACTTATTAGAGTCAGACCCTTCTGGACAGCTCAGTCTGGCAAGCCCCTGCACTTAAGATAATTTTGCCTTCTGTCTTTATTTCTGACATATATTTCTTAGCTTTTATTTCATAGCCATCCCACCCCTCCCCTGGAACCCTTTCCCTTGCCCAAGCAGGACGTGTGAGACTTTTGAGTGTGAGATGTTGGGAGTACTTAATGTTGACAACATGATCAGATGTCCTCAAAATAATTCTGAAAGAAGACACAGTTTATTTCTTAAGTATTTCACTGTAATCCTATCCGATGAGCCTCCCAGAAACTTCAGTGTCTTTTCCACCCTTATGTCTTATGACTACCTCTTAATTCAGTTTTGTTTCATGCCCTTGCCTCTAGCAAGGAAAAGCCCTATTTGGAGTTATGAAATACATACAGCTACACCTATCTCCCTTGCAACTAAGGTCCTAGTATTACTTCTCATATTTATATTCATGCTGAGTTCTTATGCTATGGACAGTGAAGGAATAAAGAGACTGAGGGAAGTGGATGTACTGGAATACATATGTATTATTGCCAAAGACCAAAAAATTCTTCACAGAACTGTGTTCTATGGAAGGGCTCAAAGGAAAAACTATTCACCACATTTAGCAACAATGATCTGCTAATGGTGTCCCTGACATCACTAAGTTTAGCGGTATCTCTGCTCTACAATCAGGACTGATAGTGGGGAAAGTAGTTACAGACCTGAGCTCTCAATATCTATGGAAATGATTAGACCCTGAAGTAACAGAAGTCAAACAATAGTGGTTAATTGTAATAGCTACAAATATATAAAAATACATTCTTTAATGGTCAAGAAAGTTGAAAGCCATGTCATGGGCTTTGCTTGACTGACATGGCACTGAGCAAAAGGATAACAAAGCATTGTATCCCTGAAGGAAAATAAACAATTCATAATCAGGGATTTTTTTTTAAAGAAGTTTAACAAAGATAATCAAAAGGATTCAAGAACACAGAAAGAGGAGGTTAAGAGTAGTAGCCTGAACAAAAAGTCACAATTCCTTGCCTAGATCCCAGACTTAAGTCCATTTCAAATCAAGGACACTCTGTCAAAAGAGGTTGTTGGTTCACTAGGAAGCACAGTGGTAAGATGTCAGGGTCAGCATGTACTGTGGTGATTTCTCCAGTCATTTTCTAATGAAATTTATTTCTGTTTACTTGGGTGCATCTACCTAGAGGAAAAAATACTAGTCAGACATTGAAGGACTGTTGGCCACAGTGTCTGAATTGACACTGATACTTGTAGAACCAAAGCAGATGGCATGGCCACCCCTTTACTGCTGGATTTCTTGGGAGCCAAGTAAGAAATGAAACTCTGAGTAGTATTCCATTGTATATATATACCACAGCTTCTTTATCCATTCATCTGTTGAAGGGCATCTAGGTTAGTTCCACAGTCTAGCTATTGTGATTTGAACTGCTATAAACGTTGATGTGGCTGTGTTACTATAGTATGCTAATTTTAAGTCCTTTGGGCAAGAATGATATGAATGTACATCATGCACAACCATAGAAAAGAACATTTGTACCCTATATGTGCATAATGAATCAAAATGAAGTCTGTTAAAAAAAGAAAAGAAAAAGAAAAAAAAGAAATGAAGTGCTGATTAAAGTCTGGCTTCCAGAGGGCCTGCAAGTTCTGCAGGTACACCCAGTGTTCATATTCCAAATCCTCAAGTGTGTAATTGGAATTCATATATTTGGCAGATGAAGGGACCCCTACATCAAGACCATGGCCTGTAAGGAGAAAGTTGTCATATTTAGAAGGGGGATCCTCTGATATTGCCATGTAACCAAAATAGTAAAGTGAAAAAAAAAATCACAGGAGGAAAATAATAGATATTGAGATGATCATTAAAGATCTAAAATACACAGGAATAATAGGCCCTATCTTATCTTGATTTAATTTTTCAGCCTGCTCCTGAAGAATCCAGAAGGATCCAGGAGAATGTCTATAGATAAGTGACTTTTGTAGGCTTAATTAAATACAGGCCCTAGCTCCAGCTGCTGTGCCAAATATGACAATAAAGTCCAAGTTTATACCTACAGAGAAGCAATTCTTTGTGCCTTAATAACTTCTGATATAAGTGGGTCAAGACAGAGTACTTGATAGGGCATGGTATCATCATGTGTCAGGAACTACTCATTAGGTTGGATTAAGTTAGTCTCACTAAGAAGTAAATTTAGGTAGGCCCAGAAATGGTCCACAATGAAATAGAAGTGATATAATCAAGACTTATTCCAAGGAGGACCAGAAGAGACATGTACACAGCAGGTACAATGTTCTCCAATTCCCAATGTGTTATGGGTTGAATTTTGTTCTCCCCAAAATCACATGTTGTATTCCTAACTACCAGTATCTCACAATGCAACTTTACCTGGAAATAGGATCCTTGATGATATACTTAATTAAGATGAATTCACTAGGGAAGACACTAATCCAATATGGCTGGTGTCTGTAATAAAAACTGTAGGTTTGGACCCAGAACCAACCAAACAAAGAAGAAAGACAATAAGAAGCTATAGGAGAATGCTGTCTACATATCAAGGAATGCCTGGAGCTACCTGAAGCTGAGACAGGCATTGGAACAGATCCTTCTTCATAGTCCTCAGAGAAAAGCAGCTCTTCTGACTCTGTGATTTTGGAACTCTAGGTTCCAGATTTGTGAAACAATAAATTTATATTGTATAAGACATCTACTTTGTGGCATTTTGGTGTTGCCACTGTGTTAAACTAATAGAACATGCATTCCTGAGAGGTAAAGCAGCACCTGCCCCTCTTCAGCACCCTTTCCCGTCCTGGTACAATTGCTGCATGAATGGAGCAGTCCTGGTAGCAAAAGACAGATAGCCCTGAAAACCCAGCCTTCCCGAATAGATACCAGTGCTGATCCCCTCATGTGGCAGTATTTTTTATGAATACCAACTGGTCACTTAATGACAATTCAGCTAAATAGAAACCCTTTCATCCTGGAGATTTAAGTGGTTTACAAGAAAGGCTTCATAGCCCTGTGTGGGCTTGCTTTCCTAGCACTGCAGTTGGAGACTTACAGAGTCCCTTACCTGCAGGCATGAAACCCTACATAACATAATCCAAATGGGAGCCTACTTTTCAGGGATAGAGGTGCAGAAATGGGCCCATAAACATGAAATCCATTGATAATATCATTTCTTCATCATCCAGAGGCAACCATCTTCATATACTGTTGGAATGGCTCCTAAAGATGCTGCCACAGCACCACATGGCAGAGCATGAAAGGATGCAATACCATACTTTATGGTGCAGTATCAGAGACCTCTGTGTGATTCTGTAAACAAAACAGGAAGAACACGAGATAGAAACAAGAGATAGAAACACGAGTATTCCCACCTACCATTATCATGATGTAATGCCAAGATAATGGCAAGTGGGAATACTCAGTAACGCAAAGGGAATTTTGTGCTTTCTGTTCGTATAATTTAAGGGTTGGGTTTCCTTGTTTCCAAAAGGTCAGAGTCATGTTAGGAGACACATTAAACAACAAGCTAAAGATGCTTCCCAGGAACTTTGGGCTGTGTGTCTGATAAGTAGCTGGTGAGAGTAGAAGTCACCACACAAACAGGGATAATGGACCCCAATAAATGAGAGAAGAGATCATTCTTTTTTAGAAACACAGCAAGGACAGGGTACCTATAGGTACTCCTTTGTTCTATTTTTCATTGCAATTGAACTCATGAAGAAAATGTAACCTGTGAAATTTATGAATTTCAAAGACTCTTTACTCTCAGAAGTGAAGTTTTGGATGATACTACCATGATTTGCTAAGGTAATATGTGAGTGTGATGGAAATAGATACTAGAGCTGTGGGTGGGAGAGGGTGAGGATCAGTGGTGTGCCTTAGATCAACTGCAGTGATGGGGCTGCAGTTCATCCACAAACCTTCCTCATTTAAACTTTCCCCCAGGAAGAGGCCTTTGAGTTTCATTAATGGATCTAATACTGCTCTCTAATAATTTCAAAAGAGCTGTGTATCACACAAACATGCTCCTCTCAGATCTCCAGCTATTGGTATTATAATAGAATGAGGGTCCCAGAAGTTTATTTGAAATTCACTATGCATCTGCATCAATGCTATTGGCTGTTTCTAGTCAATGACTGGCAGAAAGAAAGACAAGTCCATTTCTGGGAGACGCAGAGCCCCTTTGGTTACCACAGCTCAAGGACTCTCTGTTGGTTTTGTTAAAATGTTCTTTTAAGTCCATATCAGTTTAAGACTTTTCTAGCCCAACTTTCCTTCCTCACAGGCATCAATCAGACTCACATCATGGTCCTTTGGCTCTCGGTTCCTTTTATATTCCAAGTGTTTTCTCCAAGACATTTCTTTCATGTGTGATTATAGTTTGGTGTCTCCTTGAAAGATCTGAATGGAAAACAAGGTTTACCTTTCAGTTTTATCTTGGTGTGAGTACTTCCTAAAGCAACACTTGAGATAGCTTTCTAGGTTCACTAATTTGGGGGATGGCCCAGGAAGCTGCAGTGATAGAGCAGAGGGGTAAGACAGGAAAGGACTAAAAGCCAACATGGTGTATTTCAGAGATTACTGGAATGGATGATGGCGCCTCCATTCTGCCAGAATCCTGTGAGAGGGGGTAAAGTACTTCCCTGATTTTTCTTCCTGAATGACAGGAGCTGGAAAAATTACCTACTGTTTCCTGTTCCCTGTTGTTTGAGAGTTGTTCCATACATACAAACTTTGCTTAGCAGGCTCTGATGCATCAGAAAATGCCTTAAAGCAGAGTATAGTAAGATGCATGAAGCACATGATATCAAGGGATTGTCTATCTTTTCCTCTTTGAATGTCCAGTGCCATGCACATACTTGTTTCTTAATAAATATTTAATTAGTTGAAGGATTAACTGACTGATTCAATGCTATGCACTTTAGCAGTCCTCAACACACGTTTATCAATGGACAACATGAGAATCATCTGAGGAGATTATAAAGATCAAATATTTTAGAGTCCTATGTTTTGAGCATGTGTGATTCAATAGACCTGGTATAATCCAATATTATGCATTTTATAAAATTTCTTCTGTTACTTTAAAGCAGAGCCTGAACCAGGAACTATTGGTCTGATTCCTTCAACTGAAAATTTCCTCTGTTGGCTTCCAGTGAAAGATATTTCATGATATGTTCTCCCAAGGACCTAAACTATAGCTTTTTAGGTTCTGTGTGTAAACTTTTTACCCTATTTGAGAGCTTTCATTTTTAAGTGATTGAAAATAGTTCTAGAGACAGAAATAAAATATTTGATATGTCATTTTGAATGTAGATGTCATAGTTTTTCAGCATAGATTAGTAATAAATGATAAAATTAATTTATTTAAGGTACACATCTTCCCACTTTTCAGTTCAGAATGATCAGGACAAGTTCAACTGACATGCCAGGTATAAAAAAATAGTTTCAGTTCCCATGGACTCTGGGTCTCATCACTGGGATTGCTCCCAAGAGGAGAGATGACACAGAAATGGTCAGAGAAGCCAGGTTTTCAGTAAACTTACCTTCACTTCTGATGAGTTAATTCTCTGTCATCTAAAAGCATAGAATGAAGAATAGAAAAAAAGGTATCTTCAATTCTAGGAACCGAAGTCTTAATGAAGATGAGAAACTGATGCAAGGAAAAAGGTTAGGAACTCTGATATATAACACATGGAAAGCATTGGTTTAAGAATCTCTTGGGCACACTTCTCAGTCAAATTTACTTGGTGAAGCAGCTGCTTTAACGTCATGCATTGGTCTCTCCAGTGCCACCATTCTGTTGGCTTTCTTCCTCAGGGGTTCCTTCCAAATAAGCCAAGTGTAAATTAGTATGTAAAATCAAGACTTCTATTATCTCTCCCAGGCGACACCATTTTAGAACAAGATGACAGTAATAATGGAGCAGGGAAAAGGATGTGACCCATAAACACCCTAATGCTGCCTCTGACTAAAGCATATTTTCACATTATAAAATAATGCAGACTTGAGAAAATTCAAAAGATTCTAAAAAGCAGCAAGTAGAAGATGAAAGTATATATGAAAGACAAATGAAATTTTGGTGCTTTTTTCTTTGTATTTAAAACATTTTACATATGGTTATTGTTTTGGAATAGATACATTCACAAATGAACATGCAAAAAGATATAGGTGGATGATAATTATCATACAATGATTAGATAATGTTGTTCTATTCATGACATTTTTGTATACTTATTTAACTAAAGAATGAAACATAAAACTTTTATTGACAGAAAATTTTATAAAGATAATTTTATAGATTGCCTAACACTTCATGCGTGTATTTCCCTTATTTATTGTCATATAGTTTAATTTCTTCTTTATTCTTGGTTATCCGTCAGACTTTCATAATCATCTATGTACAAAAAGTCTTTTCTATATCATTATTTGTTTAGTTTCATAAAAGAGGAATTATGGTGTTGAAGAGTGAATGTTTTTATATTTCTTGATTTGGCATTTTTAAACCTGAAGGTAAGCCAAAATAAAGCAAAAAAAAATCCCATAATGATATACGTGCATTCCATCTGTTTCTATTTTAGTATATGATTATTTGAACATGTGCTGAGGTAAAGGACAAAGCAGAGTGGGCCTACAGTGACTTTTTCCACTGGAGAGGAGGATGATAATATGGTGATTTTTCTCCTTTCCTCCCACACTGCATTATCCTTCTTTTAATATCACATTGTAGGTCTAGGACACTGACAGTGAACTGCAGGGCACTAGTGGGAAGATATCATCCATTCACTCACTCAACAATTACTGGCTGAGCATGTACTGTGAGCTGGGAAAGAGCTTAGGTGAAGGAGATAGAGGTGTACTGAGAAATAAGGAGAGTAAGTGCATCAGTGTGAGAGGAGGATCATGTGGAGGCAGGAACTGATGTACTGCTTTGTTCTGGAGGTCAACAAAAACCTTTGCTTGGAAGACAAACTAGAATTAGAATGTGAAGGGTTAGTAGGAATCAGTTCTACTGATTTGGGAGAAATCGTTCTCTGCAGGACAACCAATGAGTGAAAGATTTGTCAGTTAGGGGCTTTTGGTCTCAGGTCAGTGTAACTGAAATCTATCCTTCAATTAGGAATATAGGTAAAAGTAAAACAATACAGTATTTGCAGTCTCTACTATTTTGTCACCATTAAAAATCTTGCATGCTTTTATTTCAAATTACAGTTTTTGCAGATATATTTAAATCATACTTATGCTTACCATTATTTCAAAACGGCAGTGACTACTATAGCTGTTGATAAGAAGTATTATTTAATGTTTTAATATATTATGTAACAAATTTATTTTAAAAATATTTTACTGACTATATCAATGTAATTTTACTTTATGCTTCTATAACCTTATTTGGATAATGAGTCCATAGCTGCATGAGATAGTAGAAAGTGTCCATGGAACTAAAAAGATAGGACTCCTATCTAAAGGAAAGGGAAAGGACTGTGTGAAATTTGCTAACATGTTAATGTACCAATTAACCCAAAATAACAAGGGGAACAATTAGTGTTAGGTCCTTTGTTTGTTAATGAAAATGCAGAGTTCCTGCCTAGTGAAGGATTTTCCATTAGAGGGTGATTGGTAAATTTTTGCTTAGGTACTTGGATTTGGCAAAGAATGTGGCACCCATATTGTAATTGATTTCCCAACTCATAAGGTAGTTGCAGTTTACCAAACACCTGTTCTAAATATTTCAATGAATATTACAGTCAAAGTTGTCTTTTAGAAAGTAGTGAACAGAATAGACTCACAGCAAATACTCCAGTAGACACACTGTATTCTAAGGCCATAAAACATACCATTAAATTAAAAGGATATTTTTTTCAACCCTTTTAGTGCCATTTTGCAGTTGCTCAGAAACCTTTAAGAGGGCTTTACCCTTCATTAGATGAAATCCCAACTGAATCATTGTGATGTGGAGAGTAATTTGGCCTTTTCAACCTTGTCAACACAGGTAGAAAACAGGATGAAAACTGAATTATTGACTACTAGCCTCTATCTCAATTTATTTTCTTGAAGTAAAAGGCAATAAGCATTTTCCATTTGCTTACAATTGGAAAATATTCCTAGAATTGATTCAAAGAGTCTTTATTAATTAAATAATCCCTGGAGTCACCATTTTAAATGTTTAAAGTTAATTTGGTACCACCTATTTAGTGCTTACCTAAAAGATGGAATGCATTTATCTGATGACTGAAGAGCTTGAGCTGTATATGCTTTAATCATTAAGTGATGACATTTACATTTAAATTTCATTCTCACAGGTAGGAATGAAAAAATAATTATGAGTATTTATAACTAGAGATGTGGTGATATCATTGTTTATTTAGTAGGGTTCCAGTACATTCTATGTACTATGAACATAATTGAGACTTTTGTTTTGTATAGGAAGTTTCCTTATCAACTCTGTTTTCATAAATTTCTTGATATTCCAATCAATTGGAAATCTTAACTATTTTCCAGAACTTCTAAATTCCATTCTGTATTCTTTAACAGTTTTACAGAGGCACATTTTATCACAATTTTATTCATTTTATTAACTAATACATAAATTTAAGAGCAGTTCAGGACCATAGAAAAATTATATAGAGATGCCCTTTATTATTTGCACCCAGTTTCCCCTTCTTGACATTTGTGTTACCTTGGTATATTTGCTACAGCAAATGAAAAGATAATTATGTGCTGTGATGAACTAAAGTCCATGCTTTTCTCAGATTTCCTTAGTTTTACTTGATGTTCTTTTTTTGGTTAGGATCCCATCTAGGACATCACATTGCATTAATGATCATGCCTACCCCTAGGCTCTTCAGGACTAATAGTTTCTAATACTATTCTTAGTTTTGATGACCCTGGCAGTTTTTAGGAGTGTTGATCAGTTTTTTTATTGAAAAGCCCCTTAATTGGAATTTATCTCATTTTTCCCCATGATTACCATGGGATTAAGTGTTATGTGTGGATGACCACAGAGGTGAAGCATCATTCTAATCACATCACATCATGTCCTGCGCACATATGTCATTGTAAATAACAATCAGAGAAATATTCTCCAAAGAATAATGATATTTATTTGGGAATAGTAAACCTTCATATTGTGAATACATATGACATAGTAAATTATGGGCATATTCAAGGAAGTGAATGCAAGGGGAAAATTTTAAAAATAAGAAGGGAGGAATTTTTTATATGCTGCTTGGATATGAGTTCATTGTCTTGGAGAGATCAGGCAGAAGCTGATATCAACTCATGAGTGGAGGTGCCATTGCTGGGCAAGCGTTCTGAGCACTTTCCTCTCAATTGCTGCAAAGATAGCCTTTGCTGCAAAAATCATGAAGGAATCTCTTATAGAATGCTAGAGAGTTCGTGAAACAGTAATTTTCTCCGACAGGTGGATATGAGCTCTTCCGGTTCACTACTGCCTGGTGCAATTTTGACAATTTCATGTTAGTATCACCAGCTTTCACCCATGCTCTCACCATGACTGACCACTGTTGATGTCAAGCATGACCCAAAGGCTTGAGGTGATATTCTTCAGGTCAGGTGTCAGCAGAGTTTCTTTGCCCACTCTCCCTCACGACCATTTTGGGAATGAAGTCATCTACATGGAAGTCGTAATTAAGGGTTAAGTAGTTATAATCCACCTCCATATAGAAAAATGAACTATAGAAGTTATTTGGAATTCTTGTATAAGGGAGATGTGTTCCTTCTCCTTATGTATGTATTAAATCTTTCTTACAGAATTGTGGACACATAGGTATGTATACTAGGGGCTGTAGTTTGTAACCCATTAACACTTCATTTTCTTGCTCCAATGGGTCTTCCTTTGGATATGGGGACTTCTTTAAGTTAGTTCCTTTGTCCCTTAGTCATATTTTCACCACTGTAATTTTTTGAGTACTTCCTTTCTTTCAGACACTAAGGATGATCCAGGATCATCTTGTATTTCCCTTTCCTAGTTGTAGAATTATCCAGGAAGCCCTGACATATTTTATTAGAGAATTATCCAGGAAGCCCTGACATATTTTACTAGAGAAAAATAATACAAACCAAGATTTGGGTTCTAAATCTGCTTTTTGCTACGGAGGTATTATTGTTTCTAGACCCTTTCAACTGGTCAAACAAAAAATATATTGGTATATTCTAAACTGTGTTTACATACATACCTCTAAATACTTCTGTATGTTTTCCATCTAAGTCTATATTAATATCAAAATGTGCTCACACTGATGCCTCCAACTCTAATTCATTATTACATTCTACCCTCTCCCCTGCTGGTCTATAATCCCCCACTCTTAATGGAAATCATGACTCCTACTCTCAGCTACCTTTTTATCTAATTGTTAAATTCCAGAACACATGTATGGTGACTTCAGAATTCTTATTCTTTATCCCTGTGAGGAGAAAAACCCTCACCTTCTACAATACAGATATTGTGGCATTAGTTTTAATCTCCATTCATTTCATTACTGAGGTCAGTATGTTTCCCACAATTCCCTACAGTTAGTATATTTCGTACATTTTTAACATGATCAGATACTTTTGTCATTTCATTCTAGCATCCCCAGACTTCTAAATTATTTTATTTTTAATTTGTATATTTTCAGTTTTATTCTGTGCTATAAAGTTCTATGGGCTTTGCACAAATGGATAGTGTTATAAATCTATCATAATTGTAACATGTACTACTATATCATAAACAAATACCCCCCAGTAACCTATGCTTTACCTATTCAATGCTTTCTCTTTTTCTGTTTCAAATGCTCTGGCAATCACATATCTGTTAATAGCTTTATGGTTTTATCTGTTCTAGAATGTCACATTAATAGAATCATAGAATATACAATTTTTTGGATTGGTTTCTCTCACGTAACACTGCATTTCAGATTTATTATTGTTTTAACTTGCTCGATTTACTCCTTTTCGTCATCAAATAGAATAACATTATATAGAAGTACCACAATTTGTTTATCAATTCAATGATTTCCATTATTTTCACAATAAAGTGTACCCAATAGAATATTCACAACTGAATACAGCTGCCATAAAAGTTTGCATTAAGGTTTTGGTGTGGACATACATTTTCAAATTGATTGTGTAAATACCTAGAAGAATTATTGCTAGATCATACTATATTTAGCTTTGTTATTAATTCTCAAAATGTCTTCTAAGGTGACTATAACATTTTGCATTTCCAATAATAATGAATGGGTGTTTGTGTGTTCTGCTTTCTTGCCAACATTTAGATTTAAGGCAGTCATTTCTCAGTCTTTTGATTAAGATCAAGTGTAGATTTCAGCCATACCTAATGTTCTTAGTGCTCTTTCATTGTTTTGGAGTTAATTTTATACTGATA
Organism: Glaucomys volans; assembly: GCA_020662805.1. Classification (NCBI taxonomy): domain Eukaryota; kingdom Metazoa; phylum Chordata; class Mammalia; order Rodentia; family Sciuridae; genus Glaucomys; species Glaucomys volans. Next base: position 755,829 of record JAJEJO010050444.1, on the reverse strand, counting down.
TACAATGTCAAGCAATAATTATGCTGAGTATATCTGTTAAGATCTTTTGTCTTTTTTTCAATTGCCTTTGTCATTTCTACTTTTGAGGGCTGTATTTTCTGTGATTTGGGTAGAGCACCTTCATCAGAGATGTCAATTGTAATTATTTTCTTTCAGTATATGGCTAATCTTTTTATTTTCTTAATAATATCATCACAGACCAACATTTTAAAATTTAATACAATCCATTAAAAAATTTTTATTTAATATTGAATATGATGTTGCATGTAAAATGTATAATATTGAATTCATATTGAATTTGATAGTGTTTGTAAAAAGCCACCACAAATCCATAGACTTGTAAAGCTTCTTCTATGTTCTCACAGAATTTTTTAGTTTTGTGTTATTTGTTTAGTTCTATGGTTCACTTTGTATTAGTTTTGAAAGGCATATGTTCTACGTCTAGTTTCATTTCCTTGCAAATGGATACCTAATTATCCTTGCAAAATTTGTCAATAAAAAACCCTTTCTCTATTGAATTACCTCAGGATCTTTTTTCAAAATCAAATAAGCATATTTATTTTGGTCTCCTTATAGGCTTTATCAGCCTGTGTTCCTGACGTGGGGGAAAGCATTGAATTTCTCACCATTAAGAATGATAGATATTCGGATGGGTGTGGTGGCATATGACTGCAATCCTAGTGACTCTGGAGATTAAGACAGGATTGACAGTTCAAGGGCAGCCTGGGAAACTTAGAGAGACTTTCTCAAAATAAAAGACAAATGAAAAAGGGGCTGGGAGAGTAGCTTAGTGGTAGACTGCTATGGGTTCAATACCCAGTATTGAAACAAACAAAAACAAAAACAAAAAAAGGAAAAGAAAGGAATGATATCAATGTAGGGGTTTTTTGTTGTTGTTTTAGATTATATTTTAGGGACTTTGTTTTCTTCAAGAATGTCATTAGTTTTATTTGTAATTCAGATTTTGGTCAGCAGATCATATTGGAAAGTGTGTTAATTTTCCATTACTATGGCAAAATATCTGAATTTGTCAACTTATAAAGGAGGAAAGTTTTTCTTTTGGATCATAGTTTCAGAGGATTTGGTCCATGGGCCCTTGGCCTTATTGCTTTGGAACTGTGGCCACACATGCATCCTGGAAGGTGTGTGTGTGTGTGGTGGAGGAAAAGCCTGTCCACCTCATGAGAATATGAAAGCAGAGAGATAGGAAGAATCGGGTTCCAATGTCCTCCTCAAGTGCAAACCACCCAGTTATATCACTTTCATAGGCCCTACCTCCTAAAGTGTCTGCCACTGCCCAGTAGTGCCACACGCTGAGGACTAATCCTTCAACACATGGGCCTTTGGGGGACATTCAATGTCCAAATGATAGCATTCCTCCCTTGCCTCCAAGCGTTCATGTTCATCTCATAATGCAAGATTCATTGCATGCATCTCCACGTTCCCAAAAGTCTTAACAGCTGGAGCATTCATTAAAAGTCCAAGTAGAAAGTCTTTCTGACACTTTAGCAAATTCAACCATGAGCTCCCATAAAACCAAATGAGTGAGTAACATTCCTCTAGGAGGCAATGGCAAAGTATGATTTTTCATTTCAGAAGGGAGGAATAGGGAAATAATAAGGAGGAATCCAACCAAAATGAAGCAAGGCAAACAGTAAATCCTATAGCTCTTTACCTGGCATCCAGGCACAGTGATATGATGTGAGCTCCAAAAGGCTTGTGCAACCCCAACACTATGACTTTCTGACTATAGCCCATATGGCTTTGATGGTGGAACATGAGGAAAAAGTCTCTGGAAACAATTGTCTAGGACTTGTGAGATCAGAGAACACCTGAACTTTGTTTTCAAATGAAACACTTAAGGGAGTTTAGACAATTACACCTCTGAGCAATAGTCAAGGTCTTACCATTTCTGAGATGCCCACAAGGTGTCTTTTCTATACCATCCCTGTCAACCTCTTCAGAGATGCCTCATCTGTAGGAACCTCTTGGAATCTCTCATCTAATGTTTTCTATCTCAAGTATTTGTTGTTCCTAAAATAGTAGCACTATTTCATAGCATTACTATAAGAAATTTTCACACTTAAAATACTCTTTGTAGTAGTTTTGAATTTCCAAAAGCTAAAAGGAATACATAGAGAAGTCCTTTATATCCCGTGTTCCCACATGTACAGCTTCTTCCACTGTCAATATCCCCCACCAAGTGTGCATTGTTACAATAGATGAATCCAATTGTTCCTGTAATGGAATTTTCTTTCTTTCTTCTTCTTCTTTTTTTTTTTTTTCTTGGCACTGGGGATTGAACCCAGGGACACTTAACCACTGAGCCACATCCCAGATCTTTTTATGTTTTATTTTGAGACAAGGTCTTGCTGGGTTGCTTAGGACCTCACTAAGTTGCTGAGGCTGGCTTTGAACTTGTGATCCTCCTGCCTCAGCCTCCAAAGCCACTGGGATTACAGGTATGTGCCACCATTCCCAGCAAACTCACTTCTTAATATCGATTTTCCGTTTATCAGATTTCCATCTCTGTGACAAGATAACTGAGACAATCAATGAATAGAGGAAAGGTTTATTTTGGCCCATGGTTTAAAAAGTTTCAGTAAGTGGTTACTTGACTCAATTGCTTTGGGCCTGTGGCGATACAATATATTATCATAGGAGTTCATGATAGAAGAGACTTTTTCACCTCATGGTGGCAGATAAACAAAGAGAAACAAGGGGCCAGAGTACAAATATTTCCTTAAGGGACTCCCTCAATGACCTATTTCCTTCCACTAGGACCCACCTCCTAAAGGTTCAATAGTGTGCCACAGGCTTTACCAAAGCCTCAACACCTGGGCACCTGGAGATCAAGATCCAAACTGTAGAGTCACTATATGTTTAAATTCCTTAATGACAGACTCTTCCCACTCCTTTAGGTTTCTGCCAACACTTTCTGATTCCAATTGACTTCCACTTGCTGTTTGCTTCCTAAATCAATGCCACTTACTTTAGCTTTGGGCTGTGGCAACCTCCTACTTCCAAGTAGCATCATCTATGTGGTTATCTATTGCTACATAAAAACAAAACAAACAGAAAACACCCCAACACTTACTGAATTAAAAAATAATTGCATTATATTCCACAGTTTTTGAGGGCCAGGAATTTGGGGAGAGCAAAGTGCAGTGGTCTGCTTTGGAGTATCTCACACAGCCAGACTACCCGGGTCTGGGTGTGAGGCACTGACTGGAGAGGGAGCTCTGGGGGCATTCTCTGTCTTCAGAGCCTCTGGACTTCTTGTAGTCTGACCACGTGGGCTAGTTTGGGCCTCCTCACAACATAAAATCTTCAGGGTAGGAGAACTTCTTAAAGAGTAGTTCCAGTGACCCAGGAAGAAACCTTTTCACCCCTTATTACCTAGCCTTACAACACATAGCACTCTGGGGTTGTGGTTCAGGGTTAGGGTTGTGGCTCAGTGGTAGAGCACTTGTCTGGCATATGTGAAGTACTGGGCTAGATCATCAGCAGCACATCAAAATAAACACATAAAATAAAGGTTTAAAAAATTTAAAAAACCAAACTACTCAGAGCATCAAGACTGCATTTTTTTTTTTTTTTAAAGAACAGATTGTCTCCTGGAGCCTCCAGGAAGAACCAGCCTTTTAAAAGATTTTTTTAAACCTTTATTTCAATTATTTATTCTTATGTGGTACTGAGGATCAAACCCAGAGGCTCACACATGGTAGGCAGGCACTTCACCATCGAGCTAAAACCTAAGCCCCCAAGGCTGCAATATATTTTGTAATGAAACCAAGCATTACAGTAGGTTCAGCTTTAAAGGAAAGTAAAGAGTTTGCACTTCTCCATGGGAAGAGTGTTAAAATAATTTAATGTGTATGTATTTTTAAACCACTACAATACGAATTCCATATGTTATGACAGTAGATGTCAGTATGTTTAATATTTCCATTTTGCAGGTGAGAAAACTGAGGATGAAAAGTAATGTTGTTTGCTTAAGTTTACACAGAAGGTATTGGAACTGGAACCTGAATCTAGATCTTTTTTGGTCTAGATGTTAGAGTTTTAATGTATACACAATAATTCTTTACAAAATCCCATTGGAAAAAGTGCTGTAAGGGATAGTAACATCATGGAAGAGTTCTAGAAATAAAGGAAAGCCTAAATACACACTGAAGATCAATCAAAATATCTAGAACACTTTGGTGCATGCTAGTTTCAAATAGGAATATGGTATACCAGAGCAATTAATTGCAGCAATTTTAAGTGGTGCAAGAGAAAATTATACAATGTCATGGAGATTTATTTGTACAGGCTTAATCCTGAAAGCTAACTCTGGAATAACATTTTTAGTCTATATACTCTAAAATTGCATTGTAGAAAAAAAACTGAAATTACATAATCCAAAAGATCAATAATGATTATTGATATATAAGTGATATATAATTGATATCATAAATTATTTTAACTTTTTAATTATTGTTTTCAAAATATGCTATAATGAGTAGACATACTATCATAATATGGAAAGAAAATATAAGTAAGTCATAAAACCAGTCTGTAAAGTCTAGTGTAAATGATATTAAATAATAACAAAGAGAAAAAGAATCTTATCACAATTTTGAAGTGATTCTACAGTAAGAGAAATGCTTGCTGAAGTCTCTCTATGTCACACTCATTATTGACCTGGCCCATATTGTTTATTGACACTTTAATATAATTGCATATGGTCTCTCTAAAAATAGATATTTTGTTGAAGAGCAAATATACAGCAAAATTCCCTTAGATTTAAGGGAATAGAAGTTTTAATAAAGGAATGATAGATAAGCAGTTGGGTTTGTATATAGGATAAAGAAGCATTAGCTAATAACATCTAAAATCGAAGGGTAAGTAAACCTATTCACTAAATTTAGTTTATTTATGATATTTATTAATGACTCTGTAGCCTGGTAGAGGGAAGAGTATATTTTATTCACAAAATGAAACATTCTATATGATTTTAAATTGCCTTGACATTATCCTTTGAATAGTAGGACAGATGTGTGAAGGTCTGTGGACCAATGTCTGATGCACAGATTCACTTGCCTCAGACCACTTGCCCAGATTCAACTGGATTCCTGAGGGCATGACATTCCATGAAGGGCACCTGCCAGTTTAGAAACTACTAACATTAGAGGGATAAGAGTAAAACCAACATAAGAGAATAAATGCTTCATTTAATCTGGAATAAAACATCGTGCCAAGGGTATAAAACCAACTAAGATACTTTTGAACAAATAAAGATTTAAAAATTTAGCAGCTACTTTCTATGAAACAGCTTTCCGTTGGGCTTATCATGACCTTAGACTGATCCAATCTCACTTCTCTATTTTCTATTCTTCACCATTTTTCTGATTCAGAGCTAATATTTTGTATTTGATTTTCTGGTTGGCCTGATATTGGTTACTGGCTATTTACTACCCTGGTTCTGAAAATCAACACTGCCCCTTAGAATGAGTTGTAAGCTTGTCTGACCCATTAAACCAAACTTGAAAGCTCAACAATTAAAGACAATCAGACCTGGAATGAGAAAAAAAAGAAGGGAAAATGATTGATTAATTCATTTGTTGTTTTTGGTTTGGGATCTCTCTTCTAAGGAGTTGGTCTGGGATCTTACTGAATATTTGCAGAAAGCAAAATCAAGCACATGACAACTGGGTAAAGTAAAGACAAACTAATAGAACCCACATTCTTTTTTTTTTTTTTTTTTTTTTTTAGTACTGGGGATTGAACCCAGGGGCACTCCACTGAGCCACATCCCCAGCCCTGTTTTGTATTTTATTTAGAGACATGGTCTCACTGAGTTGCTTAGGGCCTCGCCAAGTTGCTGAGGCTGGCTTTGAACTCGCAATCCTCCTGTCTTAGCCTCCCAATTGCTGGGATTACAGGTGTGCGCCACCATGCCCGGCAGAACTCACATTCTTTTTAAAAAATTATTTATGAATATCCTCTGTGTGTCACTAAGTGGCCAGAATTTGGGGAACTTATTTTTTAGTGGGTACAGTTAGACAAGTCAGTAGATAAACAAATAAGAAATTTTAAAGTCATATATGCTGAGATTAATATTTTTAAAAATATAATAATAAATATTATCATGCTAAGTGAAATAAGCCAACCCCAAAAAACGAAAGACCAGATGTTCTCTCTGATATGCAAATGCTAACACACAATAAGGGGACTGGGAGAGACAGAAGAATAGAAGTTCATTGGATTAGACAAAGGGGAATGAAGGGAAGGGGGGATGAGAAAAATGACAGTATTCTGAATCAGACATAACTTTCCTATGCTCATATATAAATACACAACCAGAGTACAACCACAAGAATGGGAAGTTATATTCCATGTATGCATGATATGTCAAAATGCATTCTATTGTCATGTATATCTAAAAAGAACATATAGAAAAAAGATTTTGTTATTGTTGAGTTTGGACCTGAAAACTGAAGGCAAAAAAGAGGAGTCATCCATTTGATATTTTGTAGAAGAATATTTCAGAGAGAGTAAATAACAAGTGCAAGATTGTGGACTTACAAAGATAATTAAGCTTTGGTATAAAAAAAAGTTTTATTTCATGTAAATGGCATTTTGTAATTCCTTACATTTTCTAAAAAGAAAAGTGACAATATCCTCCCCTAACTCTGATGACAAAAGCTCTTAGGTCTATATCTACATAGGTTTGAGAACAGGATAGTCTGCTCTGTAAAACAAGGGTGTTGTGTAAAACAAGCAGGCCTATGGTTTCCAGCCTTCAAGTTCCTCTAAATACTTTACGTCCCTTAGATATTTAAAGACTTTGCACATATGGTACCTCAACTTAGAAATTTTCTTCTTCTTCACTTAGCTGACTCTTTTCAACCTTTACATCTCAACTCAAATGACACATCCTTAATAGTTGTTATTGCTGTTTGCAATCACTTATTTGTATACTCAATAAGCCCCATAAAGATAGGAACAATATCTGTTTAGCTTAATGGTGTTTATTCCAGTGCTTACCAGAATGCCAGGAAATACTTCCATGTAACAAAGTTTAAAGGAACTGGTAGGAGATGAGTAATATTTGGAAGAAACTCTTTTATTATGTTCAACATTACCTTACTGAGTTTAATGGAAGTAGATCAGCCCACAAATCTGAAGTAAACCAGTTATGAAAATGGAATACAAATACCATGCCCAGCATTTTGTGCTTCCTGGAAATAGTTAATTAGATTTTTATTTTTGCAGAAAACAGTAAAATATAACCTTAATTCAAAGGTTTGTACATCAGAATGAGGGTCTACCAAACACATATACACATACAATCACACAGTCACACAATGACACACATGGTCAACTGTTCTTTGAATGTTTTTCTGCTGACATTTTAAAATTGTCTTCCCCAAAGCACCACTGGATATGGAAGGGGATCCAGTAAAAGTCCTACAGTGCATTTGCTACTCTTGAATGTTTTTATGCATTCTGAAAGTCTTTCTTTTTGTAAAATCTATTGCACATCATGGAGACTATATATACTATTGTCATGGTAATAGATGGAGAAATAACATGCTTAAAAAATTCATAGAACATTTTAAATAAATGATTTGGTTTCTATTTTCTAAGACTTTGCATGAGGAAGAAGTAAAATGCATCTTGCATTCAGTAGTGAAATGTTTCATTATTTAGAAATTACCTAAATTTAATGTATTGTGTTGACCATAATAAAGATATTCATTCTACAAAACTGAAACACACACACACACATACACATGCACACACGCACACACATGCACACACATACACACATATGACCGAATAAAGGTAAATCAATTCCTCACATTGTTAAGAGTTTGGAAGGTCTGAGTTTCTAAACTGGCTTACATTGGAGTTGAACAAGTCAAAGCAAAGCAATATTTCTCCTAGTTTATTTCATGTCAAAAGTCAAAGGAACCATTTTTTTCAGAGAAGCAAAGTAAATATGCCATGAAAGATAGATGATGACTCAAACAAACTTCTCAATAGAAATTTATATGTTTATGATTTATTCCAGTTCTAATAATAACTTACTGTATGTTGTTGATCAATTGAAACTCACAAAAGTACAAAGTGGTCTTGAAAATTGCAATTTGGAAGACTGATACAGATAAATTTGAATCAGTGCTCCAAAGAAGTGAGGAAAAGTGGAAGCTTATATGAACTATGGAATGTTGGACAAGGGACAGGGCTATGTGACCAATAGAAGATAATAAAAAAAGTATGGATAAAATGGAAATGGCAATAAAACGAGAGTCCAACGCCCCATTGATATGTATTGTGAGTCTTTGGGAGTGGTATAATTCTCCAGTGATTCTGGTCACTGGAGATGCCTGAGAACAAAAGATGGAGGAGACCAAGGTTCACATTCTAGGAATAAGCTAGAATCATGAACAAGCCCTGTTTCCAATGGCTCCACCGCCCCATTTTGAAAGACTCTTTAAGCATTCTCTTCATTGCAATTTGCATTTTATCTTCACAATATTTACGAATACTCCTTATGCCTGTGTTTATGATTAATGATGGGCAAAATATGGAAAGATTTAATACCAGATATAAGAATTCAAGTTCAAGAAGAAGCAGGTGTTAAGGGAGTGCCAGTGCAGGTGGAAATGATGCTGACATTTGGCTGACAGAATGTCCCTTAACACTTAATTTACTTTTTTTGATCATGATGTGATGAAAGGAAAATGTATGCAATTGTTTTTACATGTCTTATTGACTTTTAAATTAACTAAGTGTTGAATTATGACTCAAAGAATAAAGGGCTTTAGGGTTCAATGAAAAAATTATATCTGAGACTTAAAGCTTTGTTAAAATTCATTCAAGTTAATGTGAACATATTCTCCTGATATTTAGAAACTAAAAAGCATAAGTAAGGATGAAGGTTATCTTTTTTTTAGTACTAATTTATTTATTTATTTTTAATTTATTTAATTTTGATTCATTGAACAAAAATGGAGTATAGCTATTGTTCTCTGGTTGTACACAAAGTAGAGTCACACCATCTGTGCATTCATACATGTACACAGGGCAATGATGTCTGTCACACATTCTGTTCTTATTCTTACCCTCCCACCCTGACCCCACCCCTCCCTTCCCTCTATACTATCTATCCTTCCTCCATTCTTGCCACCCTTCCACCCTGCATTATGCATCATCATCATTCACTTATCAGAGAGACCGTTCGGCCTTTGGATTTTGGGGATTGGCTAATCTCACTTAGCATAGCAGTCTCCAACATCATCCATTTACCTGTGAATGCCATAATTTTATTCTTCTTCATGGCTGAGTAATATTCCATTGTGTATATATACCACAGTTTCTTTATCCATTCATCTATTGAAGGGTATCTAGGTTGGTTCCACAATCTAGCTACTGTGAATTGAGCAGCTATGAACATTGATGTGGCTGCATCACTGTGGTATGCTGATTTTAAGTCTTTTGGGTATAGGCCAAGGAGTGGGATAGCTGGGTCAAATGGTGGATCCATTCCAAGTTTTCTAAGGAATCTCCACACTGCTCTCCAGAGTGGCTGCACCAACTTGCAATCTCACTAGCAATGTATGAGTGACCATACTACCAAAAGCACTATACAAATTCAATGCAATTCCAATTAAAATCTCAATGACAGACCTCATAGAAATAGAGCAAGCAATCATGAAATTCATTTGGAGGAATAAGAGACCCAGAATAGCTAAAACAATTCTTAGCAAGAAGAGTGAAGCAGGGGGTATCACAGATCTTCAGATATACTACAGAGCAATAGTAACAAAAACAGCATGGTATTGGCACCAAAATAGGTAGATCAATGGTACAGAATAGAGGACACAGAGACAAACCCACATAAATGCAGGTATCTCATACTTGACAAAGGAATCAAAAACATACAATGGAGAAAAGACAGCCTCTTCAACAAATGGTGCTGGGAAAACTGGAAATCCATATGCAGCAAAATGAAACTAAACCCATACCTCTCATCCTGTACAAAACTCAACTCAAAGTGGATCAAGGACCTAGGAGTTAGACCAGAGACCCTGCACCTAGTAGAAGAGAAAATAGGTCCAAATTTTCATCATGTTGGCCTAGCACCAGATTTCCTTAACATGACTCCCAAAGCTCAAGAAATAGAAGCAGGAATCAATGATTGGGATAGAGTCAAACTAAAAACTTTTCTCAGCAAAGGAAACAATAAGCAATGTGAAGAGAGAGCCTTCAGAGTGGGAGAAAATCTTTGCCACACACACTTCAGATAGAGCACTAATCTCCAGAATCTACAAAATACTCAAAAATCTTTACACCAAGAACACTAATAACCCAATCAATCAATGGGCCAAGGAAATGAACAGACACTTTACAGAGGAAGATCTACAAGCAATCAACAGATTTATGAAAAAATGTTCAACATCCCTTGTTATAAGAGAAATGCAAATCAAAACCACCTTAAGATTTCATCTTACCCCAATTAGAATGTCTTTTATTAAGAATACAGGCAACAACAGGTGTTGGCGAGGATGTGGGGCAAAGGGTACACTCATACATTGCTGAAGGTTATCTTGAGCCTACTAGGAGCCAAGAAATTCTTCTAAGTAGTCACTTAAAAGTTCTCTCTCAAGATTATCTGAATCATTATTAGGGTATGGATATGAAGTGTCCCTCATTAAGCTCATATAACAGACAATGCAGGTATGTTAAGAGATGAACTTATTATGAGAGCGTAAGCAAATCCGTGGACTAATCTATTTGAAGGACAAGAATTTCAATGAATTACTGAGTGGTAATTGTAGGCAGATGCATGTGGCTTGAGGAACTAGTGTGCCCTTGGGGATTTTAGATTTTTGTCCCTGGAACCTAGAGTTTCTCTCTCTCTCTCTCTCTCTCTCTCTCTCTCTCTCTCTCTCTCTCTCTCTCCTTAGGCTGCCTTGAGCTGAGAAGTTTTCCTTCACCATACCCTTCCACCATGATGCTCTGTCTCATCTTGGGTCTAGAACAATAGAGTTGACTGATCAAGGGCTGAATCTCCCAAAGCAAGAGCCCAAAATGAACTATTCTCCTCTAAGTTGTTTTTGTTGGTTTTTTGTATTGGTCAGTGTTAGTTAGTAAGTATTTATTGCTACTATGACCAAAAGACCTGAAAGAACAATTTTAGAGGAGTTAAATTTTATCTGGGGCTCATAGTTTCAGCGGTCTGAGTTCATAGACCGCCAACTTCATTCCTCAAGGACTGAGATCACACAGAAAATCATGGTGGAAGGGTATGGCAGAAGGAAGGGGCACAGGACATTGCACCAAGGAGCAAAGAGAGAGAGAGAGAGAGAGCGCTCTACTCACCAAGATCAAAATATATACCCCAAAGGCATGACCCCCAATGACCCACCTCCTCCAGCCATACCCTATCTGCCTGTAGTTACCACCCAGTTAATCCCAATCAGGGGATTTATACACTGATTAAACTAAGGCTTTCATATCCCATCATTCCACCTCTAAACTTTCCTAAATAGTCACATATGAGCTTCTGGGGACACCTTATGTATAAACCATATCAGTCACAGTAACAAATTGCAAATATAGAACAAAAACTCCTGGGAAAATTGTCAGAGATGTGAAGGAAACCAAAACATTCGTTCCCAAAATATTTAAGATTGTTATTATTTTAGGAAGAAATTCAGGGGTACTCTATGTCTTTCCTATGTGTGTTACTAAGACAAAAGATCTTTCAACCTCTTTTTCCCACTTTCCCACCTAAAGACAGATGCAAATTTTCACTTGCTTATCAGTTCATAGATGATGCCAGAAGGATCTGGGAATAAACTTTGCCTTTCCCACAGTTTTATCACCTTTGAAAACATAGATCCATTTACTCCTTTCTCTTATTACTATTTTAAGATGTATTACTCTTTGTTAAAATACTGTTTAAAAACAGAGTTCCAAGTCACTGCTTGGAGAGAGTGATTTTTCTACTATCTGATGTATACTTACTTGATTTTCCTGTCTATCTGTCTTTTCCTATAGTAATTTCCCAGCTCTAAATTTATGAGGATTGAGCAAAATTATCCTTCTTCCTTTCAGATATATTTCCCCTGTCAATAATTGCTTGTAGAGTTTTGTTCTTGATGGTCAAAATGGTGTGTCTCCTCCCATGAGATTCTAGAGTTTATGTGCATTCAACACACATTGATTCCTTTTCTTTAATTTAGGACTAGGGTAAACTAATTAGACATTTAAATATGTGATTCTGCTTATATTGCCAAAATTCTGATAGGGGAAATCAAATCCAATAATAATGTTATAAATCACTATGGGCACATGCATTTAAATGGTCAAATCAATGAGTTTAAAAAAAGTAGAGTGGGAATCTCATACTTTCCCTGGATCTAGAAGGAGCAAATAATATGAGGACTTAAGAAAACCATGAGTTTGGTAAAACTATCAGTCATACCAATGGACAATTGCATTAGCACGTTCTAAACTTCAAGTTAGTGTCTTCTTCTTGCCTAGAGGAATGTGGAGTCTACATTACAGATGTTGGATCTAGCCCAGAAACAGGCAGAATCCAAAAATTTTATCATGTATTTTGCGATAACTCCTGAGAAGCTCACTTGGTACAGTTCAAATCAGTCACTTCCCTGGACAATATCTTTCTTAAGATGAATGTTATGGGTTTAATGGTAGCCATCAAAAAGATATTTTTCCAGTTTTACCTTAGGAAACTTTGAAGATGATTTTATTTGGAAAAGGGTCTTGGCAAATGGAGTTAAGTAAAGTCTTTTGGGATGAGATCATCTTTAATTATTTAGATGAGCCCTAAATCCAGTTATAAGTGTTCTTTTAAGGAACGAAACAGGAGCCAATGCAGACACAGGGAAGACTGTGAAGGAAGCAGAGAATATTGGAATTATGTGTTTATAAGCCAAGGAATGCTTGGAGCTACTAGTAGCTGGCAGAAGAAAGGAAGATTTATTCTCAGAGGCTTCAGAGGGAGCATAGATCTGCCAATAGCTTGATTTTAGATTCTAGCCTCTAAAAGTATGAGATAATTAATTTTTCTCTTCTAAACCACCAAATTTTTAATTAAGTATTTACAGCAGCTATAGGAAAAAGATATCATTAGATTCTAGGAAAACCTGGCCAATTTGCTGTTCTCAAATGTGCAAAACTCTTGCCTTTCTTAGGACTTGTTATGGCTTCTGCCTGAGCAAGCCTTCCCCAATTACCTCGCTTACTCCATTTAGGTCTGCCTGCTCAAATACGACTTGATGTGAGAAACCTTGCCCAATAACATGATCTAAAATTGTAAAGCCAGCAAACACTAGTATGCTCTATTTTTCTTCTCAGTGTTGGCTGTGTCCTATCACTAGAATACAGATTTCACATGAATGATGATCCTGCTTGTTTTGTTCACTACAAAGTAATTACTTAATAAATATCTGTTGAAAGTGATACCATCTTTTTGTTGTTAGTTTTTGAAGAGATGGGGAGATAACATCCAATTAGTAAAGATCTAATATTCTGGTGGCAAAATCATATAAGCAAGAATATATAAGTGGTGACCTCCAGTTCCTTGCAACAAGTTTATTAACTGTTGTAGGAGACCAGCCTAGGGTTCCCCCAAATATGAAGGATTGTTGAACTGAAGAGAATTAAGATGAATCAGATGCAGGAAAGCTCTCTGTCCTCCCTCTGTTTGACTGAAAACAGGACATGGATTAACAAAGACAGAGAGTGTCCTGCCCCCTTTTCTACAGAGAAAAGAGATTAATCAATGAGGATCACTGTAGACCCCTAAGGGCCTGGAGATGATACCAGAGGAAAACATAACTATCTGCCAGATTTTTGCTTTGCCTCAAGTTGCTGCCTATAGAAACTCAAAAACTTTTATCCTTTGTCTTTTTATTTCTGTAAAAATTTACTATTCTTTGTTGAAGATACAATATAAAGTAGAATTCACATCCACTTCTGACAACTATTCATTTTCTGGATCTCTCCTATATAAATATAAAATATACTTGTCAATAAACTTGTTTGTTTTATTTTAGCAATCTGTCTTTTGTAACTAGGTTCCACTCCAACAAGAATTATGACGGAGGGTCATTTTTCTCTTCCTGTTATGGTTTGGATATGAGGTATACCCAAAGACCAATGGGTTGAAGACTTGCTCCTCAATGAAGAAATGTTCAGAGGTGGAGCTTTTGTGAAGTGATTTGGTCATAAGAGCTCTGACATCATCACTGAATTAATCAATTTATGAATTAAAAATTGTAAGGCATTATGGGGAGGCAGTAGATATTTTAGGAGGTGGGCCTACTTGGAAGAAGTAGGTCACTAGGGTCATGCCTTGGAAGGGTACTTCTTGTGCCCAGCCCCTTCCTCTATCTTTTTCTCTCTCTGTTTCTGTTTCCCTCCCCCCATTCCTTCTTCCATAATGTCCTGCCTCACCTCAGACCCAAAGCCATGAAGCTAGCTGACCATGGACCTAAACCTCTAAAATCAAGAGCCAAAATAAATCTTCCCTTCTCTAAGCTGTTTTTCTCAAGTATTTGTTACAATAATGAAAAGCTGAATAACAGACTCCAAATTCATTGTTGATGCCAAAACATTAGAAACATATGTTTGTAAATTAGGTATAAATAGACTATTTGTGAAATGTACTCACTTTAATACTGAGATGTATTATATAATGAATGTTTTGTTTTTATCTCAGATATTTCCATAGCCTTGGCTTTTAATTCTTAGCATTAAGTTTCTTTATGCCTAGTTCTCATGCAAGTACTTAATGATGTGTAAACACATTTTTAATACAATAGGAGAACATGCTATTTAAAGAATCCCTGCTGGTGTAAGTGACTCCTTGTTAATGTAATGACATGGTCAGTGCTCAGTCTTTCTGAACCAATTGCTTTAAATAACACATTTGCACTTTGATGACAGATGAGCTTGTTTTTTTGCAGTGCTGGGGATTGAACCCGGGGCCTTGTGTTTGCTAGGCAAGCACTCTACCAACTGAGCTATATCCCCAGCCTGAGCTTGTTCTTTTAATTGAGCATTTTTACTCATAAATTGGAGAAAATATCAAGATGAAGGTAATAATTTTATTTGCTGTAGGAAAGAGGGAACTTCAGGATTAGAGTTAAGAAATTTCATTTTTATATAATAATATTGTGGAGTTTTAGTTATTCATAATAATGAATCATTGAATTATGAACTTTTATTTCTTGAGACTTGACCTTTGTTTTCAAACATTCTGAGTTATCATAAAAATCACACATATTCTCTCACTTTTCAAGGGTGAGAATTTATTTTATATTCTTCAGCTAATTGCAAATTTAATGGACTTCCAATTACTTAGCACATTTTTGAACAAGAATGTGCTATTTTCAAATATATTTCTTCAAAACTATCAAGTGAAATTTTGTTTTACTTTTTTGTTAAAATTATGTAAGAATAATTCTTTTAAATTTTTATATTTTGTTGTTTGAGTCTTTGTAAAGAGTCACCTGATTCAATTATACCAGAACTTTGGTTCTTATTTTATTTAGAATTAGAATATCAGAGAATTATTTCTAGAGAAGTTTTTTTTTTTTCGCAAGTAATAATATCACAATATTGACCCAATTCATCAAGTAAATTTTTTGTATGAATAAATAAAAGGTGCTATAGTTTGGATGTAGTTTATTCACCAATGGTTTGTGTGCTGGGAGTTTGATTGCCAGAGTGTTAGTATGAGGTGGTACAAACTTTAAGACAGGGTGCCTTGTGGAAGGTAATTAGTTCACGAAGGCTCCATCCTCATGAAAGGATTGATACTGTTTCCTAGGAGTGGTCAGGTCTTTCCTGTGCACATGATTCTTTTCCTTTCTGTTTTTGACCATGTTGTGGTATAGCAGATGGGCCCCTGCCAGTTGCTGACACTGTTCCGTTTGGATTCTCCAGTCACTAGGATTGTGAAATAAATGATTCTCCTTGCTTTATGTTACACAGATATTATAGTAAACCAACACAAAACAGACCAAAAAAAAAAAAAGCATAACAGAAAATGTTGAGTAATATTTGCTTTAGTCCACAGAATGAAAGACAGGACAACTGGACAATTTTACAATATATTATATGGAGACTAAGAAAATCATCATAGGAAATGCCACTGACAAAAATTTTATCAAAGTTTATTAGGCAAAGAAAAATGATAACTTATAGGAAACTAATTAAGATAACACATTTTATGCCCTGTAGGAAAAAAAAATCAAACAATTTTGTAACTAACATAACATTGTATTTAGAATTTATTGCATTTCTCATGGATTAGGAAATTCAAAAATGTTCAAAATTTCTTCACAAATAGTTTTGCTGTTCTTTTGGCTATAAATCATGACATGTTCCTACTAATTGTGGAAGTTTTTTTTTTTTTGAAAATTTGGAATTACAATTTGACAAGAAGCTGTAGAAAAATCTGTTGTATTCCCTTCGTTTGAGAGTATGAGACCTTTTCCTGATTTCTTTCTTTTTCTTTTTCTTCCTTTTCTTTTCAGATAGTGATGATTTCTTAGTAGTCACTTTTCAACTTCCTTCTGATTTAGAAATCTACCCAACAACTATCAATCAGTTTTTTCAAAAAGTTTGGGGTGTATGTGTGTGTGCATGTACATGCATGCATATAGGTATGTGTTGGTCCATTAACAAAGCACAGTAATGGAACAGGAAATCAAAAAGAAGCAGAATATTCATTCTTATTATGTTCCTTGAAGGACCTAGACTTTCTACTTGTAGGTAAGAGAATTGTGAATTATGTTAGTCAGTTTTCTGTCTGACAAAATACCTGAGGAAATCAAAATCAACCTAAAATAGGAAAGATTTATTTTGACTCCTGATTTCAAGTATCCAGACATTTAGTTTCATTGTTTCTGAATCAGTGGTGAAGAAGAACATCATGGCAAGGAGTGTGTGTGGTCAGGAAAGAGAAAGAGACATTGTTAGGGAACAAAATACACCTTCAAAGGCATCCCCCTGTGACTCACTTCTTCTAAGAAGGCCCTGCCTCCTAAAGTTTCTATCACATCAGAATAGCATCACCAGCTATAATTTAAGCCTTCAATATATGAGCCTTTTTCCAAAGCTCAAACTATTATTCATTCTGCTCCTGGGTCTCAAAGGCTCATGTTCATCTCATAATGCAAAATACATTTTGTCTGTCCCCGAGGGTTTGCAAAGTCTCAGTAGTTCGTGCACTTCTCAAAACTCCACGTCCAAAGCCTTTGCTGAGGCTTAAGGCAAATTATGAGCTAGGAGCCCCTGTATTTCTTTCTTTTAAAAAAAAAGTGACATATTTCCAACACAAAATAGCACACCAAAAAAATTCCAAAAGTGAGGAATAGGGGCATGGAAAGGAAGAATAGGCCCAAAACCAAAAACCAAACACAACAGGGTAAACATCACATCCTGTAGTTCAATGTCTGCCTTATGGGTCATGTGGTAGAAGAATATGTACTCGGAGGTTGAACATTTCTGTCCATATGAACTTATGAGTTACAAATTTGCATGCCACTCTCTTGAGCTGGCTCTGTTTGCTACCTGCAGCTTTCACTTTCATAGTTTCATGCATTGCCTTCTCAGGGGTTTGCACAGTAACTGACCATGCCACACATTGCCTGGCCTCCCAGGCCTTTTTTTTTTTTTTTTTTTTTTAAGTTGTAGATGGACATAATACCTTTATTTATTTATTTGTTTGTTTATGTATTTATTTATTTAATGTGGTGCTGAGGATAAAACCCAGTGCTTCTCATGTGCTATGTAAATGCTCTACCACTGAGCCACAGCCCTGGCCCCTCCCAGATCATTTTTAAAAACTTACTTCACTTTATTTATTTGCTTTTATGTGTTGCTAAGGATTGAACCCAGTGCCTCACACATGCTACCTAAGTGCCTTGCCCTGAGCTACAGCCCCCAGTCCTCCTAGACCTTATTTGAAATCTCAGTGGAAGCCTCCCTGACTCCATAGCTCTTGCAATCTACAGGCCTAAAAAGCTAGTACCAAGTGAATGATGCCAGTTCTGCTGTCAGCAGGAACAGTAGCTGGATTCACTGGGATCAGAGCTAAAGCATCATCTGAGTGCTTGGATGGCTAACATGTTTAAAAGAATCCTAAAGAAATAACTTTCTCGGTGGCCTTTGGAGCAGAGTTCCTGGGTGCTCTCTTCTCAGAACAAAGTATTTCCAATGTGCTTACATTTTTATACCCTTGAACCTGTCGTAGATTGTTTCTAGCTAATTCCTGAAATGCTTTCAGTGCATCTTTCCTATTGAGCCTCTGCATAGTACATGGTGCTAATCTGTGGCCTCAGCTTTGCAGGCACTTTTCTGGTTCAATGCCAAGTTTTTCAAACCTTTCTGCTCTGCTTCCTGCTTCTGATTCTCTTTAAAAACCTGACTAAAACAGCAACACATATGCTACATTACAAATACTATGCTGCCTTGAAATATTCTTCCCTAGGTTAATTTGTCTATCACCTTTAAATTCAGCTTCTCACAAAAACTCAGGTTATGGAAAAAGTGTAGGCAAGTTCTTTGCCACAGTGTAACATGAATGGGTCTCTAGTACAATTCATAATAGAGTCCTCATTCCCCTCTGAAACCTTCTGAGTGCAGTCTTTGTCACCCACATTGCTGTCGGCATTCTGACAACATTCTAGGGCTTCTCTAGGCTGCATCTCTATAAACATTTCTACACTCCTGTAAACCAGTTCTAAAGAATTATGAACCACATCATCAGATTTAGTCACAGAAACAACCCTACTACTTGGTACCAATTTTCTCTTAGTTGATTCTCCATCACTGTGACAAAATACATGAGAAAATCAACTTAGAAGAGAACATATTTGTTTTGGATCATGGTTTCAATCCATGGCCACTTGGCCCCATTGCTATGAGCTTGCGGTAAGGCAGAACATCATGCCTTGGAGGGTTTGGTGGCAAAGTTATTTATCTTATGGCATCGAGGAATCAGGGAAGTGAGAAAGAGTCGGGAGTGGAAAGGTAGCAGGTACAAGTACACCTATCAAAGGAGAGGCCCTTATGAGCTACCTCTCCTGGCTAGACCCCATTTCCTAGTTTCCAACACCTCCAAGTTAGGGACCAACCTTTAGCACATAAGTCTTGGGGGTACATTTCAGATCCAAACCATACCACCAACATGTACAGAAACCTCAGTAATCTAGGGGAATAACCATACTAGTACAACTTCACAGTTATAGATTGAATTTTGTATTCCCTTCCTTCCAAGTTCCTATGTTGAAAACATAACACACAGGAACATTAAGGAGGTAATTAAGGTTAAATAATGTTATAAGGGTGAGACCCAAATCAGAAGTAATGTCAGAAGCAGAAGCAATGCCTGGAATGTGTGAGCACAGAGAAAAGACCATGTGGGGCTGAAAGAAGAGGGGGGCATCTTGAACCAAGAGGCCTCAGATGCCACACCTGAATCTAGGACTTTCAGGTTCCAGAATTATGAGAAAATAAATTTCTATTGTTTAATCCACCCAGACTATGGTATATTTATTAATTAGCAGGCCTTGAAAACCAATGTACTCACTTTTATTTTTATTACTTATAGTCAATTTATCTTGAGTACTTCAAAGCATGCCTTGCATGCATATTGGATATGTGTTTTTACTTTTAACATGCAAATTGCTCCAGAGCAAATGTGATATGCCAAATGGATTGCCATGAAAGCATAACTTCTGCAGCTACATTATGTATGCTTAATTAGTTTCATTCACATATGGGTTTTTTTAAATTGCCAAAGTAGACTCTATTAGAAAAAAATTAGTTAATATTTATAAATACTGAAATTAAGCTAAATAATATATCCAAAGCTTAGTCCCTTTTTGTCAATTTAAAACTTTACTAAAAAGTCATTCCAGCCCTGAAGGTCCCTGTGGGATTGGTTGCCTCTGTTTCAACTTCATGAAAATTCCTCTCTCTCATCCTTAGTTCCCCACTCCACTAAAGGTTTTATTTACAGGAGCATGATAATAAGTCTCATGAGTACAAACCTCTTTCTGAGTGTCAGTTTACTGGGGAAGATTTTTTTGAAAGCAAGAAACTCCCCAAAAACTAAGAAAGTGGTATTAGAAATGTTTCTAAGAAGCAGACTCTAAACTCAGATTTGGTATTGGATTGCATTTTCAGCAGTTAACAATAGGGACTATACTTGGAGTATTGATATGTTGTGCAATATCGCAGTAGTACAATTATTAGAAAACTTCATCAGAATTGAATTGAAATGAGATGTGATTGACTATCTCGATATTTACCAAATTGTGTGGGCTGGTGGAATTAGTCACTTTAAGAACTATGAAATTAATTATGAGAATTATTATTATTTTTTATGTGATGCTGGGGATCAAACCCAGTATCTCCTGCGTGTTAGGTAGGCGCTCTACCACTGAATCACAACCCCAGCACCAAAATTTTTATTTATTTATTTTTACGTGGTGCTGAGGATTGAACTCAGTCCCTCACATGTGCGAGGCTAGGCTCTACCGCTGAGTCACAACCCCAGCCCTGAGAAGTATTATGTCGTAGGAAAAAGATGCCTTAAGGCTGAGGGTAATCAATTATGATAATGAGGAAATCCAGGTGATTTCCTTGGTAAATTATGAAAAGATTTTGATCTGTAGCTGGAAGACAGAAAAAAAATAAGGTTCAATACTGCATTATTTGAGTTTCAGGGCTTCAGAGATGGTTTGATTTTCACCCTAGAAAGACTCCTATGCCAAGATCATGAGCCTGATTAAAAAGAAGTAGAACTGAGACTTGGCATGGGATACATAGGTATTGTCCTCATAAATCTTTAATCTCTAGTCTTTTCAGTCACTACAAGCCTTCAGAAGTGACCCACTCCTTACAAGAGGCTGAAGCTACCCTGTACTTGAAGATAATCAGAGGCTTCTGCCTTGTAAGATAACATGATCCACCTGCCATTAGTATTTCCTCTTTCCTCCTCTCCCAAACAATATTCCAATGACTAGGAACAAATAACAATATAACCTGACCCCTAAATTGCTGGATTGTGCAAGAAAGAAAAGGAATTATACACTAAGGATCTTCAGAACGTTGTTAATATATATTATCAGGGTCCAGGAGAATATATGTGGCTGCTAGGTCAATGTTGGGATATAAGAGTGGATAGAGGTGACAATTAAAAAAGAATGACTATTTCATAATTCAAAATTTCATATTTGGACAATGACCTTGAAACATGTTTTTCACATATACTTGGATGGTTCTTAAAAGATTAGATAAAGTAGTGCTCCACATTGGGTGATGTATAAATGCCAGAGCTGCCACAGAAAGCAGTGGAGGAAGGGATCGAAGACTCAAGTGAGATTGTTGAAGTGAGAGTACTATGTGAGACTAGGAAACCCACCAGTTTGATCATGTGCCACAAGAAAAGCCAGAGAATTGCTCACTTATCAAAGTAATATGGAACATGCTAGAGAGTGGATCACTAGCATCATTGATAATTTCAGAGGTAGATTCCTCTGTAGACCAGGACTGAGAGTAAGAGATGCTTTGACAGAGCTAGTTTCCTTCATAGTAATAAGATTCCTGAAATAATAGAGGCCAGTTGCAACCAATAACTATCAGAAACCATCTCGGTACGACTATTATAATGAGTAGCAAAAGCAGAGAGGCAAACCAGGGAACAGAAACAGAATCGGTAAGACAGGTGAGGAGCACAGTGCACTTAGGGGTGTGAGAGGTGGACAGCCAATAAGGGCATTGCTTAGTCAACCAGAGAAAATCATGAATGGGCACAAAGGAGGTGGAAGGTAGCCACTTCAAACTCAAAATCTTTTGCCTTGTTTCTATACTTTTGGTAATTGGCAAACCATCATTTCCACCCCACCTCGGCTTTAGAGTAAGAGCTACATAGTAATGGAGAAGATCAAATGGAAATCTTTGAAGCTGACCATCCTTCCTGTGCCACTGAGTCAATGAATTCTTTTTTTCTAAAAATACTTTATTTCAGAACAAGAGCAAAGATTCATGCTAATTTTGAAGACCTAAAATATGCTGGGATTGTGGTCCTCAATGTTATTTAGTTCAACATTCTCCTAAGAAAGAATTAAATTAATTCAATAAGCAGCATATTATCATAATTGTCCTGAGAAAGAGTCCCAATTTTCTTTATTTCTTATGAATTCATAAATCAGCAAAGTAATATGATCATATTTGTTGATGATATAATTTAACTAGATTATACAGGTATGGCTAAATTAACTTTGCAAGAGAAATTTTTCACTTGCTTTGGGTTGAGTTCCTTTAGAAAAATATTGATTATACTCTTGTTCAACAATATTTTGTTTTTTGTATTATTTTTTCAGATTTTTTTCCTTTCACTATTTTATTTATTTATAATATTTATTCATTTCATTTGTGTTTTCTTCCCTGTCCTACCAACTTGAAAAATCATTTTTATCACTTCCTTTTTCATTCTCTTTTAGTTTTGTTCACTATATAGATGAATGCAGTTCAGTGAATTTACAAAGTAAAGACTTTCCTTCTTATTCCTTGAGAGAATGGTTGAAAATATAAGATTAAGTTCCAGAAGTTAGTCAAAATTGCAGGCCATATTTGAAAACTGTTGAACTATGAAAATGAATTCACATATTCTGCCATAATTTCAGTCCTTAGTTGTACTTTGATGATAACTTTAAAAATAATAAATGTACCTGTCCTAACTCTTCTGGATTTTTGACAAAAAGTCCAGTTTATACTTATCCACTGTTGATGTATACAGCTGAAGCTAAGTTCTAATTTAATGAGAACATTTACATTGTAAAGAGCAAATATAACTTTACCCTGTAACACTTCATTTATTTTTCTCTAATAGATGAACAAATACTTCCTAATTTTCTTTCTTAAACTAAGTATAGTTACTTGTTTTGTTTATGTGTTTTATGGCTTTGAATGTCTGAGCTATTCATAATGATAAAAGCAAGTATAAAAAGTTTATCTATGCTAGCCAATCATATTGCCTTCTTATCTTTGAAAATGGTAAAGACACAAAGACGAGACAGTTCCATGACTACTAAATCACAGGAAGAAGATCAAAACTGTGTATCTGATTTGTTGTAATTACTATGAACCTAAAACCTTTAAAAATTAAATAATTAAGAAAGATAATGTATTACAAGCATGTTAGAGATATGAGTCTGTTATAGAAAAAGGACAATTCTTGTAAAATGAACTTAAGGAACCCAATTAAACTTCCAGAATTGCAAACACAGCTCTGAATAAACCTGAAGATTTTTCTCTTGTTACTAATGAGAAGCCTGAATGATTTTGCCAAAAGGTTATTTGTTAATTAGAACCATGTAGAATTATGTCCTGTGATTCAGAAACAGAGGGAGCTGCTATTTCATGGCATTGACTGCAAGCACAGTGATTGCAGGAAGCACCAAGCTGTTGTTCCTAGGCGATGATTCCAGATAAGTGAAATTTTTTTATGCGATTGATTTTATTGTAATAAAAGATTGAATTTAAGATTTAATGTAGAAATAATCCTTCCAAAGTAGGATCTCTTTTGCTTTTTCTTTAAGGCAAATGTAATGTCTACTTCCAAATATAAATTGAATAATGTTGTTAGAAAGTAAACATTATGTTCGAAGGATGCTCTTTTTGCCTATAGCATCAAGCAAAATTGTAAATATAGAAAGACTTTTGACTTGGATATGTCCATTTATTTTAGTATCCAATAATTTTTCACTTTGTAAAAAAATTGCTCCATGTGATTAAAACCCTGACATATGCAGGTATAGAAAAGCAAAAGGGAACAAAGCTCCTGTTGACATATGAATATAGGCTTATGTTGAGGTACTCTGAAATATTTGAAGACTTTATAAATGAATTAAAGTTTCATTACTTACTTTGTTCTCATAGTGTCTCATAGTGATGCGATTGTCTTGGGAAATACATCTCTCATTGACCAACTTTAGTAAGTAGGAAAATGTTTTGGACTGAATAGTGTCTTCCTCAATGTTCTTAGATGGAAACTTAGCACAGAATGTGAAATTAATTGGAGATAAGAACTATAAGGAGGTATTTAAAGCTAAATAAGATCAGAAAGGTGAGATGGGTATTAGAAGAATAGAGACTCCCAGGGCACATGCACATCGAGAAAAGGGCCAATGAGGACACAGCAAGAAGAAGGTTTTCTGCAAGTCAAGATGAGCGGCCTCAAGAGTATCCAACCCTGTTAGATCATTGATCTTGTTCTCAGCTTCAAGAACTGTATAATAATAATAATAATAATAATAATAATAAATACAATAAAATCAACTCCAAGTTTCTGGTGGTTACGTCTCCTCCTCTGTGGAGTTCTAACAGCTCAAGTAGACTAATACAGATTTTAATTAAATATCTATATTTGTGTGTTAATTTTTCAGTGAGAATAAGAAAAAAGAGGTTTTTTTGGTGTCTGGGAGTTCTTATGTTTAAGGAAATTCAAAGGCTTTGGTCTTGTGAATTCTCACCCAAGCAGACACTGCTCCAGCATTGGAAGTTCTCCAAGACATATTTGAAGTGCCCTCTTCCAATTTCCTTTGCATACCATCAGGCCAACGGTCTCCAGGGTATCAGCAGTATTGATTCATAGTGGCTGTAAGGTTTTCATCAAAAATTCAACTTATTCAAATGAATAAAAATATTAGCCAAATTCTCTATTTGAAATTGTTTTAATAGAGGTCTTCACAAAACCTAAAACTTCTGTTCTCAGCTCAGTGTTGCTCTTCAGACTTGTCCTTGAGTGGATTGATGGTAGCAGCTAAGAGCTTCATGGTCTACATTGATTTTTGCGTCTTCTTCGAAGAAGCTGTGATTTAAGTCCCTTGTGCTGATGAATTTGATCAATCTCATGACAGCTGACAACATTTTTTCCAGATAGTTGGCTGTGTTTCTAATTCTAATGCGTGGCAATATAGAACACAGTAAAACTAGGTCTGGTGCCAAGCCATAGAAGTACTTCTTCATATAAAGAGTTTCCAAAATTTTGTCCAAGTAGCGCTTTAACATTGCAAATAAATCCTTCACCATTAAAAGGGCACTGGTGCCCTAGAAGCCTTTTACAAAGGGTCATCTAAAATAAGGAATTTTCCTGTACAGCTTCTTGGTTAACTTAATAAATGCCAGTATCTAATTGGACTAAAAGACTGTAGGTTCATTTGTATAAAAAAGGAAAAAAATTACATGACTTCCTGTTGTTTTTTTTTAGCCTGTTTTGATCTATTTTACATAGATATCATCAGTCCTGGAAGGAATGATATCATACCATTGAAACATTGTTTCATTTTTTTTCTCAGACATAAGCTAATAAACAGCTTGACCATTTCCAGTGTATATGGCTTTAACATTTTTCTGTATTCACATAAATTAATTTCGAAAGTATTAATGTTCTAGTGACCTGAAAGGATGTTCCCCTCAGCTCCCATGTAGTTTTCTATTTAAAATATGTATCTATGTTAAACTGTGAAAAAATAGTGGACTCCAATGAGTAGATTAAATATATTTATTTTTTGAGCTGACTTCATTAGAATTCTTGAGCCATAGTGTGGGGGTGTTACAAAAAGTAAACGTATCTGTAGGTTATCTGTTGCTATTATCTAAGCAGATCTGTTATATTCCTCTGTGTGATTTTTGGTTTTACCAGGATTAAAGCATTTGTGCCTTCTGGTGCACTTCTCAGGAAAAAAAAAAAATTATCCTCAACATCCACCATCTTTTCCTCTTTAACACTCTACAATTTAGAAGTCAGATCATATTTCCTTTCAAGGTGAAGGGGTATATTCAAAACATCTATGATTAGTCTTTTTTTAAAAAAAAATATTTCAGTTGCAGATGGACACAATATTTTTATTCATTTTTTTATGTGATGCTGAGAGTTGAACCACTGCCTCACACATGTTGGTAAGAGCTCTACCACTGAGCCACAACCTCAGTCCTCTATAATCAAGCTTAATTATACTCAATATCTCCATTCCTTTTCAAGAAAAAAGAACCTATGTGACAATCCAATATTTCAGACAAATCCACATTTTGATATGATGCTCCAGATGTTACTTGCCTTCTTCAAGTAAATGATGACATTAACAACTTCACATTAAGATAAGGGTAAACTTTTTTCATTATGGTGCTCATAAAAGGTATTCTTGATCTCTTTGCTTCCATAACACAGTTAAAAAAAAAAAATAAAGGAGCACACTCTCTACATGCCTCCATATCACAGGTCATGGCACAATTTATAGATTCATTAAATTGACAAAATGTTTTACTGTGATATCTACAAAGGGTCTATTAGAAAATATAACCTTGATGGGGATCAGAATAGGTAAATTAGATGAACTTCCATTTTCAATTGCCAAATGAAAATTGTAAGCAGCTCAAATAGATTTAACATTCTATGAGAGCAATGAGCATGTGCTATTTTTAATCGCTGTCTCCCTGCAGTATTCGGTGCAAAGAGCTCAATAAATTCTCATTACACAATGTGTACATATGTCAGATCATCATCCTGTATATTACTCAATCTGTATTTGTGAATTCCATATTTTAAAGTAAAAGTAAAAATAAGTTATTTTGACTGAAAAAAATGAAAAACACACAGTAGCCACACAGTAGCCATTTTTATCAGAATATAAAATAATTCTGTATTCATGTAGTTTGCTTTCTGTTTACATTAAACATATATATGTATATATATATGCACATATATATATATATGGAAATATGTCACTTTGGTTTGCTATACAAGTACTAGAATGAACATGGTCATGCATGATTCCCAGTTTCATAGTAAGGCAAGAAGACTTAAATCTACTTAATTACATATCTTCTACTTTTGCTATTTTCTTCCCTGTTTTATTGTACTCAGCTTCATACTAATTATTGCTTTCACATGTATAAATGGAAAATATATGATCATGAGGTACTTCTTCTGCTAACAATTTAGGTTCCTAGTTTCAGTAGAATTTGAAATGTTCATAATAATTACCAATTAAAGATTCAAATTCTCCTAAAATTGTGTTTTTAACTTGGGGTCAACTGTCCTGCTGGGAAGGGATTCATGAAAATTTTATGAAAATCTCATTGTATTTGTTTATATGATTTTTTCTGATGAAAGAACTTAAAATATTCTTTAGACTTTTTTAGTTATACATGACAGCAGAATGCATTTCAACTCATTGTACACAAATGGAGCAAAACCTCATTTCTCTGGCTGTACATGATGCAGACTTAAACTGTTCATGCTATCATACATGTAGATAAGGTAATTATGTCCATCTCATTTCACCAGCCTTCCCACCCCCCATACCTTTTGCCCTCCCCCCAATCCCTTCTGCCCAATCCAAAGTTCTTCCATTCTTTCCTAGCCACCCCACCCATAATAGATCAATATCCACATATCAGAGAAAGCATTCAGCCTTTGGTTTTTTGGGGTTTGGCTTCTTTCGCTTAGCATGATATTCTCCAACTCCATCTATTGACCTGTAAATGCCATAATTTCATTCTTCTTTAAGGCTGAAGATATTGTATATATGCACCACATTTTCTTTATTGTATGTATGCACCACATTTTCTTTATTCATTCATCTGTTGTAGGGCACGTAGGTTAGTGCCATAGTTAAGCTATTGTGAATTGAGTTACTATAAACATTGACATGGCTGCATCACTGTAGTATGTTAATTTTAAGTTCTTTGAGTGGGATAGCTGGAGTCAATTGGTGATTCCATTCCAAGTTTTTAAGGAATCTCCACACTGCTTTCCAGAGTGTTTGCACAATTTTCAATCCCACCAGCAATGTAGGAGTGTACCTTTTTCCTCATATCCCCACCAACACTTATTATTGCTTGTATTCTTGATAATAGCCATTCTAATAGGAGTAAGATGAAATCTTAGAGTAGTTTTGATCTGCATTTCTCTAATTGCTAGAGATGTTGATCATTTTTTCATTTATTTGTTGATCGATTTTATATCTTCTGTGAAATGTCTGTTTGGTTCCTTAGCACATTTATTGATTGGTGGTTTTTGAGTTCTTTATATATACTGGAGATTAGTGCTCTGATGTGCGTGTGGCAAAGATTTTCTCCTATTCAGTAGGCTCTCTCTTCATGCTATTGATTGTTTCCTTTGCCAAGAAGAAGCTTTTCAGTTTGAATCCATCCTATTTATTGATTTTTGATTTTATTTCTTCTGCTTTAGCAGTCACGTTAAGGAAGTCAGATTCCAAGCCAACATGATGAAGATTTGGGCCTCTTTGTTCTTCTATTAGGCACAGAATCTGTGGTCTAATTCCTAGGTTCTTGACCCACTTTGAGTTTAGTTTTATTCAGGATGAGAGATCGGGATTTAATTTCATTTTGCTGCATATAGATTTCCAGTTTTACCAACATCATTTGTTAAAGAGGCTATGTATGTTTTTGGCACTTTTGTCTAGTATGAGATAACTGAATTTATGTGGGTTTGTCTCTGTATTGTCTATTCTGTACCATTGGTCTACATGTCTGTTTGGTGCCAATACCATGCTGTTTTTATTACTAAGTTCTGTAGTACAGTTTAAGGTGTGGTATTGTCATGCCTCCTGCTTCACTCTTCTTGCTAAAGATTGCTTTGGTTATTCTGGGTCTCTTATTTTTCCAAATAAATTTCATGATTGCTTTTTCTGTTTCTATGAAGAATGATATTGGGATTTTAATTTTGGTAGTATGGCCATTTGATGATATTAATTCTGCCTATCCAAGAACACGTGAGATCTTTCTATCTTAACCTTCCTTAGACTCTTAAAGTGTATCAGACTCTCAAATATATAGAACCATTACTCCAATGTACACTAGTTAATTCCAGATTACCAACTGGAAACCAGATTCACTGTTTTTGAGATCTAGGTATGAAGTATTAATTCAATGAAGTTAATCAAATGCATACAAAATGCCATTCAGTGTTTTTAATAATACTGTGATACTGAGTAACCTATATTCCATGGACATTTCTAATTTATTTTTCAATTACACAAAGAAAGAAAATACTTGGAAATTCAGATTAGTTTTTTCACTTGTAGAGTTAACTGTGAGAAAAAAATAGAGAGTGCTTTTTTTTTTTTTTTTTTTTTTGACAGTGCTGAGAATTGAGCCCAGGGCCTTGTGCTTGTGAGGCAAACACTATACCAACTGAGCTATATCCCAAGATCCTCCACAAAATAGGGATTCTAATGATTCCTTTGTAGCATCTATTAAGTAAAGACTGAGAAGTGACACATTGTGCATCCTTTTACTCTATTTTTTTCCATATCTTATAAATGACCTGTAGTTACTAGTGTCTGCAGAGTGCCAAAATCCAAAATGAATCTATTTAAATGAGAGAAAGAGGATCATCTTTGCAAGGTTTTAGGAAAATCTTTTAACATTCTTGTTTTTTAGAGTATAAGCAAATAGTGAGCTGTAATCATGCTTGTTTGAACTAGATCACGTCCACTTTAGTAGATCACTATAGATAATTCTATGCAGACCAAAATAAAAAAAGGAAAGAAAGAAAAGTTGGAGAAAATTGCCACTACCTTTAATTGAGGCATAGGTGGTCAGGAATGCTGAAGGACAATTGATTTGAAACATGATCTTTCCATCTGCTCAGTGTGTGATTAATTCATTAATTTCAAAGTTACAAGTACTTATGTGTAGGCAATAAGTTCTTCAGGGAAATAGACTAAACCTTTGAGACCACAGTTCAAGTTATTAGAGAAAATATTTTTTTAAATGCCTTGGTGTTGACTTTTTCTATAGGCAATGTGTAAACAAAACACATGTGTACATCAGTTTGGTAACTTGCTAAAGCTAGAGAATTGTAAAAATGAACATGATTTTTCTTAGGATTACCAGGTTAGGGAGGGGACCTAGAATTGTAAAGAACTGAAATATATATATGTGGTTGAAAGAAAAGAAACAAGATCATGATAAAACTACATGCTACATCCAAAGGCAACACTGCAGTGGGATTATTGGCTCTGGGACAAATGAAATTGGAAAGAGTTCATGAAGGGATAACACTGGACCTAGATCTTGAGGAATAAAGAGGACTTCAATAAGAATTCTTGTTTTAAGAACATGTTTAGAAGTGGAACAAAATTTACCAATAGCTAATTTTTTTTTTTGTACCAGGGATTGAACCCAGGGGTACTCAACCACTGAGTCACATCCCCAGCCCTATTTTGTATTTTATTTAGAGACAGGGTCTCACTGAGTTGCTTAGTGCCTTGCCTGTGCTGAGGCTGGCTTTGAACTCATGATCCTCCTGCCTCAGCCTCCCAAGTGCTGGAATTACAGGCATGTGCCACCATGCCTGGCCCAATACCTAAATATTAACAACAACAAACAGAAGCAGTTCAAAAATGGGCACTAAAATGAAAAATGATTCTATTGTGAAGATATCCATCCCAGACTATGATGGATTATGGAGATCACAGAGACAGTATCCTAGACCCTTAAGTTAAAATCTGGAACCAGAGGGTGCTCCCAAGGTCCATTATTTGGTGAAATGTCCAGACAATAGCAGTTCTAGGCTGGCTGAAAGCTGTTGGAACTGCTGCACTTGATCTTACAAAGCTAAAGCTCAGTATTAAATGGTGAGGGAAAATATTATTGAGCTGAAGGCAGAGTAATGCACCTAGGTGTTTGCTGTGAACAAAAGGAAATTAGAAAGCAAGGTTAAAGTAAAATTTTATTTTATTATCCTCCAAGTGGGGAGTTGCAGACAGGCTGCAGTTAAGGTGGGAGTGAGGAATATCAGCCTGACTTCAGTGTCTGAAGAGAATACCTTTGCTGTCTCTTTTCTCGTTTCATATAAAACATTATTTTTTGTTTTTATGCCAATCTTTATCTTCCCCCAGCACCAGGGAAATTTGCAATATGGAAAAGTTCAGCAAAGGCATCCGGCACCATGAAATTAAATACTTGGTTGTATTGCAAAGTCAAGTTGAAAAACAAAAGGTACGAATTTATATTTCTTCAGGGTAAGAGAGATCAGGATATTTTTCTAAAGTACTCAGCAACAAAGAAGACAGCTCTTTGGTGTCTGTGCTGTGCAACCTTAGGAGAAAGGGAATTCCAGGATGAGGTAACAACTCATTAAAAGGTACAGAGGCTACCGGACCTTGAACCAGAGTAGATGTTGTTTGGGACAAGTGACAAAAGATTTGATGGAATCCAGAATGCCAGTGACCTTAAATACAGGATTAAAAGACTTTCAGAATTTGTCTGGAAGTCCATAAAGAATCATTCATATTTTATGCATGGGGTTGATGGGATTTGTATTTCAACAATAGCACTTCAATGGCAGCTTCCAGGATAGATTAGTGTGGACAGGAGAGACACAGGAGGCCAAGAGGGAAGTGATGGAAATAAATAAAAACAGGTTACTTTAGACTTATATTTCAGAGATAACAGTGTTGTGACAGGAAAAAATGGCTTTAAACGGCATTCTGTAAGTCACACTGGAGGGCTTGGTTTCTCACTTTTTACTTTGCTTGCTAGAGTGGATAGAGTAAACCAAAGTTTATTAGCTTGGGAATTTGGAATGATAGCAATACCATCACCAAAAGGACAAATCCCAGAAAAAGGAAGAGAAGATTTTTGGGGGGACAATGATGAGTTACTTCCATTTTAGATGCCTGGATTTAAGTGTGTACATGAAAATTCCAGAAGGCAGTAAGTGATTCACTGGCTTAACATAATAGAAGTTTTCTTTCTTTTTTTTTTTTTTTCTGTGATGTTAATTTCAGAATAGGCATTACTGATCAGAAGACTGCTCTTCTGCAAGCACTAATGGAAGAAAACAGGTTCATTCCAAGTTATATTTAACTGTGACTGCCAAAGTCACTGGGTTCATCTGCATCA
The DNA here is from genome assembly GCA_020662805.1 of Glaucomys volans. Lineage (NCBI taxonomy): Eukaryota > Metazoa > Chordata > Mammalia > Rodentia > Sciuridae > Glaucomys > Glaucomys volans. The sequence goes on along the minus strand of JAJEJO010050444.1, from coordinate 723,846 downwards.
TTCCTGCATCAAGGGAACTCAGGAAGGACCATCATGGGAGGTTACCGTCACCTCTGCTTGAACTGGTTCAGCAGTGGACACCACTTCCATTCACATTGTGTTAGCTGGAATTAGCTCACATGGAAGAGTTTTCTGTTTTCGTTCTTATGTAAGGTGCAAAACCAGCCATGAGTCAACTTGATAAATTAGAGCCAGAGACTAGTGTGAAGTCCTGGGCTTTCAAGGGTGGAAGATTCATCAGTTTAGTAATTTATGGTTTGGGATTGTGAAATATTTCTGCACTTTTACAACATTATTTTGATATAATTGATCTCCCAAATAAAATATGTTCTTTAATGTTAACTGACATAAATCACTGCTATTTCTCCCTCAATTTCAATCAGAAGTCAATTATCTTCCTATTTGGTTCTACTACATGATTTGACTTGAAATGCAGAATTTTAATTCAAATGGTAAGTTTTTCAGGCAAAGAAAGGAGAAAACAATGAAGCCCTTTTTTATTAATTTTTAAAATTTCTTCTAATTAGTGGTAAATGGCCATAAAATGTATTTATACATTTTGATAAATCATACATAAATGGAGTGTAATTTCTCATTTTTCTGATTGCATATATTGCAGGATCACATCAGTTATGCAGTCATATATGTACATGAGGTAATAATGTCTGTTTCACTTTGCTTTCCTTTCTTTTTAGTGTGCGTATAGTTTGGAATTTTACTAATACTGTGGTTCTCCGCACATTCAAATTTCAGGTCTCGAGTAATAGGAAATAATGTTTCATAGAGAAAGATACTAAGTTTTGTGCAGTCGTTTGTTTAGTCAGTTCTTTATTTCCATGTTTATGAAGATATTAGATTATCAATATCTTCCAGGAACATACTTTATAAAATGATACTGAAGGCTATCAGTTCTTCAGGAACTAAAGTGCATCAAGAATTCACTTGCACCTGGCATGCTATTCTGAATTCAATATTGTGGTGAACTTAGAAATTGCATTTTTGATTTTGCGGCTTCCCTGGCAGAGAGTGACCATCTGGGACTTCCTGGGCCCGCAGAGCCGAGCTCCAGTCTTCCCCGCCACTGCGCGGCGTCTCCTGGGCGGTCTGGCCTGGAGGGACTGGAGTCTCTGGCTTCAGCGGCTGCCTCTGACAGAGGCATTGATGATTCCCAAACTGGAGGAAGTGGGACAGCAGCTTTCTGGGGTCACTGCTTGATCAAGCACCTCTCAAACATTAAAGGGGAATATACATGAGCAACATGAGAAAACACAGGAAAAAAGTGTCCCAAACAAATCTAGATGATATATCAAGAAAACCCAAAGACAGCATGATAGAAGGAATGACAGAAAGGGAGTTCAGAATGTTCATAATTAAAATGATCCGAGAAGAGAATGATGTGACGAGAGAGCAGATTCAGGCTATGAACAATCAGCTAATAGAGCAATTGCAGGAAGCAAAAAATCATTTCAATAAAGAGATAGAAGTTCTGAGAAAAAAACAAACAGAAATCCTTGAAGGAAACAAGGAAATGAAGGAAACAATAAACCAAGTTAAAAACTCAATAGAAAGCATAATTAACAGAAGAGATCACTTGGAAGACAGAACGTCAAACAATGAAGACAAAATATTTAATCTTAAAAACAAAGTCGAACAAACAGAGAAGATGGTTAGGAATCATGAACGAACCCTCCAAGAAATATGGGACATCATGAAAAGACCAAATTTAAGAGTTATTGGGATTGAGGAAGGCACAGAGATACAAACCAAGGGAACGAATAATCTGTTCAATGAAATAATATCAGAAAATTTCCCAAATATGATAAATGAGATGGAAAATCAATTACAAGAGGCTTACAGGACACCAAACACACAGAATTTCAACAGATCCACACCAAGGCACATTATAATGAAAATACCTAACATACAAAACAAAGATAGAATTTTAAAGGCGGCGAGAGAAAAACATCAGATTACCTACAGGGGGAAACCAATACGGATATCAGCAGATTTCTCAGCCCAGACCCTAAAAGCAAAAAGGGCCTGGAACAACATATTTCAAGCTCTGAAAGAAAATGGATGCCATCCAAGAATCTTATACCCAGCAAAACTTACCTTCAGATTTGATGACGAAATAAAATCCTTCCATGATAAACAAAAACTTAAAGAATTCACAAAGAGAAAGCCTACCCTACAGAACATTCTCAACAAAATATTCGAAGAGGAAGAAATGAAAAACAACAATCGCAGCCAACATGGGGAGGAATTACCCTAAAGAAAGAGTCAAACAAAGGAGAAATAAAGTTAAGCTAAAAACCCTAAAAAAGCTAAAATGGCAGGAAATACAAGTCATATCTCAATAATAACTCTGAATGTAAATGGCCTAAACTCATCAATCAAAAGACATAGACTGGCAGATTGGATTAAAAAGAAAGACCCAACAATATGCTGCCTTCAAGGGACTCATCTCATAGAAAAACATGCCCACAGACTAAAGGTGAAAGGTTGGGGAAAAACATACCATGCATATGGACTGAGTAAAAAAGCAGGAGTTTCCATCCTCATTTCAGATAAAGCAGACTTCAAGCCAAAGATAGTCAGAAGGGATAAAGAAGGACATTTCATACTGCTTAAAGGAAGTATAAATCAGTAAGACATAACAATCATAATTATTTATGCATCAAACAATGGTGCATCCACGTACGTCAATCAGACCCTTCTCAATTTCAGGAACCAAATAGACCAAAACACAATAATACTGGGGGACTTTAACACTCCTCTATCACCATTGGACAGATCTTCCAAGCAAAAATTGAACAAAGAAACCATAGGACTCAATGACACAATCGCTAATTTGGACTTATCAGACATATATAGAGTATTTCATCCATCAAAAAGTGAATATACTTTCTTCTCAGCAGCTCATGGGTCCTTCTCTAAAATAGACCATATGGTATGCCACAAAGCTACTCTTAGCAAATACAAAAACATAGAGATACTACCTTGTATACTATCAGATCATAATGGAATGAAATTAGATATCAATGAAAAAGTTAAAAACAGAAACTACTCCAAGACCTGGAGATTAAATAATATGCTATTGAATGATGCATGGATAACTGAAGACATTAGGGGGAAAATTAAAAGATTCCTAGAGGTCAACGAGAACAAAGATACAACATATCAAAATCTCTGGGACACTATGAAAGCAGTGCTAAGAGGAAAATTCATTGCATGGAGTGCTTTTAATAAAAGAATGAGAAGGCAACAAACTAATGATCTCACACTACAGCTCAAAGCCCTAGAAAAAGAGGAACAGATCATCACCAAAAGTAGCAGAAGATAGGAAATAATCAAAATCAGAGCTGAAATCAACAAAATTGAAACAAAAGAAACAATTCAAAAAATTGACGAAACAAAAAGTTGGTTCTTTGAAAAAATAAACAAAATTGATAAACCCTTAGCCACACTAATGAAGAGAAGGAGAGAGAAACTCCAAATTACTAAAATTCATGATGGAAATGGAAATATTACAACCGACACAATTGAAATACAAAACATAATAAGAAGCTACTTTGAAAATTTATACTCCAACAAAATAGAAAACCTGGAAGACATCAACAGGTTCCTAGAGGCACATGAGCCACCCAAACTGAATCTGGAGGACATACACAACTTAAATAGATCAATTTCAAGCAATGAAATAGAAGAAGTCATCAAAAGCCTACCAACAAAGAAAAGTCCAGGACCAGATGGATTCACAGCCGAGTTCTACAAGACCTTCAAAGAAGAGCTCATTCCAATACTCCTCAAAGTATTTCATGAAATAGAGGAGGAGGGAACCCTTCCAAACTCATTCTATGAAGCTTATATCACCCTGATACCAAAACCAGAGAAGGACACATCAAAGGAAGAAAATTTCAGACCCATATCTCTAATGAATATAGATGCAAAAATTCTTAACAAAATTTTAGAGAATCGCATACAAAAGCATATTAAAAAGATAGTGCACCACGATCAAGTGGGTTTCATCCCAGGGATGCAAGGTTGGTTCAACATCCAGAAATCAATCAATGTAATTCACCACATCAACAGACTTAAAGTCAAGAACCACATGATTATTTCAATAGATGCAGAGAAAGCATTTGATAAAATACAGCACCCCTTCATGCTCAAAACACTAGAAAAAATAGGGATAGTGGGGACATTCCTTAACATTGTAAAGGCTATCTATGCTAAGCCCACAGCTAACATCATTCTAAATGGAGAAAAATTGAAAGCATTCCCCCTGAGAACTGGAACAAGGCGGGGATGCCCTCTTTTGCCACTACTATTCAACATTGTTCTTGAAACTCTAGCCAGAGCAATTAGACAGACCAAAGAAATTAGAGGAATACGAATAGGAAAAGAAGAGCTCAAACTATCCCCATTTGCTGATGACATGATTCTCTATTTAGAAGACCCCAAGAATTCCACCAGAAAACTTCTGGAACTCATAAATGAATTCAGTAAAGTAGCAGGATATAAAATTAATGCTCATAAATCCAATGCATTTTTATTGGTAAGTGATGCATCCTCTGAGAGAGAAAAAAAAACTACCACATTCACAATAACCTCAAATAAAATAAAATACTTGGGAATCAATTTAACAAAAGATGTGAAAGACCTCTACAATGAGAACTACAGAACACTAAAGAAAGAAGTTAAAGAGAATCTGAGAAGATGGAAAGATCTCCCATGTTCTTGGATAGGCAGAATTAATATTGTCAAAATGGCCATACTTCCAAAAATGCTATACAAATTCAATGCAATTTCAATTAAAATCCCAATGACGGACCTCATAGAAATAGAGCAAGCAATCATGAAATTCATTTGGAGGAATAAGAGACCCAGAATAGCTAAAGCAATCCTTAGCAAGAAGAGCAAATCAGGGAGTATCACAATACCTGACCTTCAACTATACTACAGAGCAATAGTAACGAAAACAGCTTGGTATTGGCACCAAAATAGACAGGTAGATCAATGGTACAGAATAGAGAACACAGAGATAAACCCACATAAATACATGTATCTCATACTTGACAAAGGAATCAAAAACATACAATGGAGAAAAGACAGCCTCTTCAACAAATGGTGCTGGGAAAACTGGAAATCCATATGCAGCAAAATGAAACTAAACCCATATCTCTCACCCTGTACAAAACTCAACTCAAAGTGGATCAAGGACCTAGAAATCAGACCAGAGACTCTGCACCTAATAGAAGAGAAAATAGGTCCAAATCTTCATCATGTTGGCCTAGGACCAGATTTCCTTAACATGATTCCCAAAGCACAAGAAATAAAAGCATGAATCAATGCTTGGGATAGAGTCAAACTAAAAAGCTTTTTCTCAGCAAAGGAAACAATCAGCAATGTGAAGAGAGAGCCTTCAGAGTGGGAGAAAATCTTTGCCACACACACTTCAGATAGAGCACTAATCTCCAGAATCTACAAAGTACTCAAAAATCTTTACACCAAGAACGCTAATAACCCAATCAATAAATGGGCCAAGGAAATGAACAGACACTTTACAGAGGATGATCTACAAGCAATCAACAGATTTATGAAAAAAGAGTTCAACTTCCCTTGTTATAAGAGAAATGCAAATCAAAACCACCTTAAGATTTCATCTTACCCCAATTAGAATGTCTTTTATTAAGAATACAGGCAACAACAGGTATTGGCGAGGATGTGGGGAAAAGGGTACACTCATACATTGCTGGTGGGAGTGCAAGATGGTGCAGCCACTCTGGAGAGCAGTGTGGAGATTCCTTAGAAAACTTGAAATGGATCCACCATTTGACCCAGCTATCCCACTCCTTGGCCTATACCCAAAGGACTTAAAATCAGATTACTACAGTGATGCAGCCACATCAATGTTCATAGCTGCTCAATTCACAATAGCTAGATTGTGGAACCAACCTAGATGCCCTTCAATAGATGAATGGCTAAAGAAACTGTGGTATATATACACAGTGGAATATTACTCAGCCATAAAGAAGAATAAAATTATGGCATTTGTAGGTAAATGGATGATGTTGGAGACTGTTATGCTAAGTGAGATCAGCCTATCCCAAAAATCCAAAGGCCGAATGGTCTCACTGATAAATGAATGATGATTCATAATGCGGGGGGGAAGGGTGGCAAGAAGGGAAGAAGGATAGATAGCATAGAGGGAAGGGAGGGGTGGGGTCTGGGATGTGGGGTGTAAGAATATTAACAGAATGTGTGACAGACATCATTGCCCTGTGTACATGTATGAATGCACAGATGGTGTGATTCTATTTTTTGTACAACCATAGAAACAATAGCTGTACTCCATTTGTGTTCAATGAATCAAGAAGCAAATTAAAAAAAAAAGAAATTGCATTTTTAATGATAAACATGATGAGCACTTACTGTATGCCAGGAATCATCCTGATTAATATACTATTGGTTAACCCTTATCCAGCCCTATGAAACATTATTTACTGGTACTTCCCTTAATTTTGTTAGGTTGGACAATGTAGACATAGTTCAACCATTTTTGACTCACAAACTGATAAGTGGAGGAATCTATACTCAAACTCAATAACCCATTTTTTATTTTATACTATATACTCATTTGTTTTACATATACATACATATAAACACATGTTCGTATGCATGCTTTATACATATTAATTCATATATCAAGAGACTTGAATAAGCATATATACTTAGAAAGTGTATGTTTTGTGTGTTTGTAAGCACGTGTGCTTGTATGTATATATGTACAAATGTATACATACATACACTTTCATTTTTATGAAGAAGGCACCCTTTCCTTAGATTTTTCTGTTAAGACATAAAACTATATTCTATTCTCTTAACTTTAATTTACTGCAAAAATTTTTCATCATTTTTTACACATGTAGTCATCACTGGTATTTTCTCCCTCTAACCACCCACCATGAATTTAAATTTTACTCTTTTTTTCCCTTTAGTCCATACTTAACATAATAGGTAAGTTAGTGATCTTCAAACTTTAAAAAGTACTTATTTTTATTCACTCATCTCAACCCTCATAATCATTACACAGTACCTTTTCTGAGCACAAGCACCATGGTTTTAGAGCTATTTGTGCAGCTCGTATTTCTGTAAGTGGGCCTAAGGGAGCCCATTCCTTGCTGTCATATGGAGACTAGTCTGTAACTAGTGGGAATCATCAATACCTCTTTATATTAGAGGGTACCATCATGCATGAGGTGCCATTCCCTTAGGACAAAAACAACACAGCCCTATGAATAATAATCCAACTCATTATTGACAAAACAACAGGCTCTACAGTTGTTTTCATTTAATGGATTAAACATATTCATCTTTCAATGTTTAATGCTACTGTTAATCCATATTTATCAAGTATATGCTAGATACCAATGGGGATTACATAACAGGAGGTGGATCTTATACTTCTTAGCTTTATTATGTCAAGCAATGCAAGAGGTATAAATAATTAATTTCCTAGATAATTCAAGCTAAATATATATATTTTTGATTCCCCCCAAATTATGTAAGTGAATAGGTAGAATTTGCATTTCACATTTTTAAATTTAAATGATCATGTCAAAAATTATTTTGCTAATTACATGTATACATATATATGAAAAGATCATGTATCAGGCAATGGAAGAAGGTTCAGAGGTGAAATGATTAGATTATGAAAGCTGCAATCTGATGGATTAATAATTTTAAAGTACAACTGGATGGTGTAGGCTGGTGGGGTCATGACTGGAGGAAGTAGGTCACTGGGAGCATGCCATTGGAGTATATTTTTTTCCTGGCTCCTTTCTCTCTCTCTCCCCCACCCCCCTTCTCTCTCTCTCTTTCTCTCTCTCTCTCTGCTTCCTGGCTGCCATGAGCTGAGCAGCATTCCTCTGCCAAGACCTTCTACCATGATGTTCTGTCTCACCTCAAGCCCAAAGCTGTAGAGTCTGCCAACTATGGACTAAACCTCTGAAACTATGAGCCCAAAATAAACTTCTCCTCTTTTAAGTTGTTCTTGTCAAGTCTTTGGTTACAATGACCAAAAAAAAAAAAAAAAAAAAAACCCAGCAACTAACACAATAGATTCATGTAATTATGTATGAATTTTCTATCTAATGAGAAAAATGTGTATGATTTCGTGTATAATTTGTAAAAAAAACCAACTTTATGTACCTTTTAGAAAATCTTAGTGCACCTGCCCACCCAGCCCCATCTGCTTGCTCTGCTTCCTGATTTTTGTGGCTTCTTAGTGGATCAAACCATTCCAGGCCTGCCTCTCCAAAATCTATTCCTTAATTCCTAGTGTTTTGACTATCCTAGCCTCCCTAGGAGTGAGAATTATACTTTAACATGACGCTTGTTGGAGTGAGAGGTACAGAAACTTTACCTTCAAAATCCAAACTAATGTGACCTACACAGGTTCTGGAATTTACTACTTGGAGGTGCTAGATGAAGTAATTCAACCAAAGATTATACATCTGAGGCCCCAGGAGGCAAACTTTGTCCATGAGAGAAGGAAACCAAAAAAAGATAATTTGTGAATTGTTTTCTTTTTATATTCTGACGGATTGTTCTTAGACTAGTGATTCCACTGGACTTTCTAAGAAAGTTTTACAAGATCTAAGAAGAATGTGTTTTCTTTTATTTCCTGACCATCTTGATAACTCTAAATAAGATGTGCAATGTCAAATTAAGAAGAGGACTCAAAGCATATATTTTATTTAACTTCATGTGGAAAATAAATTTTTTTGCCTCTGATGAGGAGAACTTCAAAATGAATGCCAGAATATTCTGCATATTATATACGGTCCTACTATGGTTTGGAAGTAGCTTGAGTTTATTACCAATGGATTAACGTGTTGGAAGCTTCTTCCCAGTGAGACCTTAACGTAATAAGCAGTGAGACGTTTAAGAGGTACGGTGTCAAGGTCTTGGAAAGTATTAAATTGTTTTTTGTATGACCCTGAGTTGTTGTTGCACAATGGTTGTTACACAAGGAAGAGACCCTCCATGTACTCTGGCATCTTCTCTTTCCTACCATGAGATCTTTCCTTCTCATATATGCTCCCACCATGGTGATGCCATTCACCATGAGGGTCTAACCAGAGCCATGAGGGTGCCATGTCCTTGAACCTCCAGTTCTGGGAGCTAAATATCTTTTCTTTATAAAGATTACAACCTTGAGTGTTTCATTATGGTAACAGAAAACTGATTAACATAGCTAAGTCTCTTTATGTGGAATATAAGAATAAAAGTACATTTTGAATTCTCTCACAATTTTAAAAGAAATGTGAGTCCTAATAACTGTGACTTTTGTATTTTGAAATAGTGATAAGAGAAGTTGCAAATGAGTTAAGTAGTAGTTGAAGCTGCAAGAGAAAGAGCACAGCCACCCAAAGGAACTTCAGAGAAAGAGACAAGAAAGGAAGAAGTCAAAGAGGGGATAACCAATTTAAGCAGCATTGAGGACAAATAGAACTTAATAAGGAAGAAGAAATGACCCAAAGATTTTAGAAAGTTTAAAAAGTTTCTGTGAACTCTGTCAGTATCATCAAGAGAGCTTTGAGGAAGAATGTATGACCATTTAAGGTTTGGTATTTCAGTTTAATGAAACACAAAGCGATGGGGAATTTGGAGGCAAGAATAAGAGGGACCAATTTTATTCAGGTTGTACATGATTAGTAATCTTTTTTTCCAATTTATTTCATAGTGTGGGCACAGTTATTTTTTACCATTGGGTGTCTATGTCTCAAATCCTTAAAGAATAACTTCTGGATTTATAGAGATCCCACTGGTAAAAATCCTGATGATACCCATCCTTAATTTTATATTGGCATTCATCTCTAAAAATTAAAACCCAGTCACAGAATGTGCAAAGTTCAAATAAACAGGAGGTTATATATCCTGCAATCAGGCATGCTGATAATACTCCCTCTCTCCCATCCCTGAATCCCTGCAAATGTACTCTCTGAAACCCACCACAGGTCTGTGCAGGATTGCTATGTCATGATTCTGTAAACTTTGTTCTGCACGCTCAGCACACATATGCTGTGATGTCCACAGTTCAGTGTGCAGTCTCAGATCTTGGCTCTGATCTCTCTTCCTGGGAGGCAAAAACCTGCTGAGCTTTCCTTTGAGGTTGGTGGACTTGTATCTCAGCATGGCCTCATTCTCAGGGGATTCACTTTGTCCTTTGATGTTAATGGTGACAGAGCTGGGAATGTGCTAATTCATCCAGAAACTGGTTGTGAGAATTCTGGCTAGTTCCATTATCATACTTGTCTCTGTTGATTAAGTTCAGGGTGCACAGAAAGTACTGGCAGTATAGGCCCAGCTCTACAGAGCAAAACATCCCTAAAATCACAATTCTAAGACCAGGCAGATGTCTGACAAATTGAGGTCGGATTTGAGAGAACCATTAATACTCTGCCTTTCATTCACCTGTTTCCTCTCAAATCTATTCCCATCCTTATCTACTCCACTCTCTGTTATGAAATACATTTCCACAACTTCCTGACCCACTGGATTCCAGTTAAGCTTGGCCATTGGCAGGTGCTACCAGAAGACTAGAGGGCAAGAATAACAGGTAAGCTGGAGTATTTCTCTTCTTGTCTGTATTGAATGGATTCTCTAGAAGTTCCTGAGCCTCCTTGGTGGCTACAGCTTGTACCCTGCAGACTGGCACAGTTCCACCTCTCACCAGGTAGGGCAGCTCCTGGGTTCTGATAACCTGCCTGCTTCCCTTGTCCCTCTAGGGTGACTACAGATCCTTCATGTTGCTGGTTGCTTCACCATCTTTGGTTTAATTTTTGTCCTTTTTTTAAAAAAATCACAGTGAAAAGTTAGCTTGAATGTCACACGTAAAAATAATAAATTTCCTGTTTAAATACTATTTGGACTCCTGTGAAAATTTTTCAATTGAACTGAAATATAACCAGCAAAAATGGTATTTACCTATAGTTTCACCAGAATGCCAGTATTTTTTTCTCTCTTTAGATCCAAACTGTATGCATCCTGAAGCTAACTTAGGGAATTAAGGCAGTGTAAACCTTCGTCATAAGTATCATAAATGGATTGACAGGAAGACTAGGGAAAAATTAGAAAAGGAAGTATTGTTTAAATTGGAATTTTAAAGATGAGTATAACCTTGTTAGATAAAGATAAAATGGATTTGGGAAAGGCTAGGTTGGGAAAGTTCACCTCCTTTTGGCAGATAAGAGCAGCAGCTTTTAGTAGTACTAGCTAATAACTTTTTAAAATCTGATGTCAAAGTGAACATCAAAAAAACAAGAATTTTAGTTTTGAGGTGTTCTTGAGTTGTGGATGCATGATGCCACACTGTGTTCATGTTCACACGGTGTTCTCCCAGGCTGCGTCTGTGCACAAATTTCCCTTGAACACCTGTAATATTGGATTAGGGCTCACCCTAATGACTTAATTTTGACTTGATTATCATATTTGTAAAGAAACTATCTCTAAATAAAGTCACATTCTGAGGTACTGGGATTAGGACTTCTGCTTGTGAATTTAGGAAGCATAAAATTCAATTCATCACAACCAGTTGTAAGACTTTGCCATAATTCTAACAATCCTCAAGTAATTTGGATATTGAGAAAGAGCCAATGATATTCAGATTGTAGTTAACAGAAGTGAAACTAGATATGAAAACTGGATAAGAAATAAGAAATATTGAGGGTAACATAAAATACTTTTTCAAGGAAACTTGAGAGATGTTGAGGACCTAAAGTGAAAGAGGAGTAAGAGAAAAAGCATGTTCATTGGATATTTTATTCCTTTGGGGTTTTTTTTTGTTTTTGTTTTTGTGTTTTTTGAGAGATAAGGATTGAGAGTATATAATAAGTTAGAATTTGAAGTGCATGTGAAACAACTATTGATATCTATTAGACCATGAAAATTTGGGGTATGGAGCTCTGGAGTTAGAATTCCTTATTTAAGTCTCATCTCTTCCATTTCTTATACTGTGACTTTGGACAAATGATTTGCTTATTCTAAACTTCAGTGTCCCTAAGAGTAAAATGTGAAATGTTAGCATTTCAAGGAGTTATTAGAGGATTAAAGACATAAGACATGTAAAACCCTGGGCTTAGTACCTTGCACAACACAAAGGCTGAATAATTGGCAGTTGTTACCAGGATGACTGTTGTTGCCTGTCAGTGTTGGATTTGAGAATGCATGTGCATGTCAACAGCTGGAGCATTCCATGGCAAAGGGATCCAAAATCCTGTACAGTAGAAGGAAATCATATGCAGTGAAAGGAAATCATACGAATCCATGAAACCTTAGGAAAATAGCAAAGAAATCTTAATAATGAGGTAAATTACTTTTACCTTATGAGAGGATAGCAAGAGGACCTGAAGGAAGGTTGAGTTCTGTCGCCTTTGCTTAATATATTGCTTGATCTCTATGAAATTGTAACTAGTCCAAGTGGACAGTACAGTGACTCCTTAAGAGTTACTAATTCCTCTAGAGAACCCTTAAGCACCCTATAAATATATAATTTTAAATACTCCAATTTTTCCCTAATGATGAGCTGTCCTGTTCTATCTAAATATTTTCCTCCCTAGACCCACTCATCCTAGCAGGTAAGAATTGTAAGGGACCTGGTATAAAAGTGCCACTCTGCTCACTCTTCAATAAACACCCATCATTTTTATTCATAATTTTCCCAGGAAAAGATATATAAAAAGTTTACCTGTCAAAAATACACTTGTGTTTACTATGTACATTATGTGAAATTTTTGGAACCTCCTTCTGTTTCAGAACACAGGGGAGCTTGGAAGATAAGAAAGGAAACAAAAAGACCTAGAATAGCAATCACTACACACATTTACACAAAGTGAGAATGTGCACATGTTGAGTTGAGCATTTGTACATTAGAAGACAATGGGACCAGTGAGTTACACGGAATTTAACAAATATGCTCCTCCTTATTGATATTCCATGGCATAATTTTTGTATTTGGCAACATTAAATTCTTACAATCTTAGAATTACTGAAGATTTTAATCAATTTTGCTCACTTTTCTCAGAGTGCCTGCACTGAGACTTCTCATTAGACATTTTTCAGTGGGAGAACAGGGAGTGTTGACTGGAAGTGATTATTCCTTGGACTCAACTGTGTTTAACTAACAAATAAATTACACTTGGAGGGGTAGCAAAATAGTATGGAACAAGCTGAGACAGAGGGGTAGAAGTTTAGAGCAGGAATTGTCTCTTAAAGACTATCCTATTTTGACCCATCATTTTATTTTTGTAGAAACTAAGCTGAGAGACTTAAATGACACTTTTATGGAGTCATAATGACCTAATGGCAGACTGGGGAATGGGATCTATGTCTTCTGATTACAAGACTAGGATCCATCCCAGTATATCATGCTGACCAATAAATGAGAGATCCAGCATTAAAAATAACACCCATCAGGGAATGCATCATCCTTAGCCTTCCTGCTCCCGGGGTGGATTCATCCACATTATTATTGAAAGGCCCAGAAGAATCTTAAGTGTCAAAAGCCCTGAATCCTGAAAAAGGTGCCAGAGTGGACAATAGAAAAACTTGTTGTACAGTTGTGCTCCACCGTAAACCCCAAATGTCATCATTTCCCACTGGTGAATCTGTCAGGATCCCTGGGGAAAGAAAGACAGAAAAGAAGGGAGAAGGTAGGTGATGCCAGGGATGGAGGGAGAAGAAATCACAGTCTTGCAAAATTAGATGTAGCTTTATGCACACTTGCAAACTTTAATTAAAATTACAGGCTGCTTTCCAACCAAAGCATCATGTGAGCTTGAAAAATGCTTCAGTATTCCTGAGTGAGCTTCCTGAAAGAAAATCAGAAACAAACACAAACATGACAAAGCAACAACAACCAAAAAACAGACACAAAACAACCAGTGCTCTAAGCAGCCTGTCATAACTTCCACTGTCACACAGCTTGAAGCAACTGGTAAATACTGTTGTAGACGAAAAAACGTGGGCCTTAACCCATTGCGTTCTGCTCTTGACACTAATTTTATTCTGTAACCCCTACTGAAGCAGAGCATACTTTTATTGTACAGGAATTACTGAGGTTGAGAAGAAAACAACTGACACTTGCTGGGATGTACACCCTACTGTGTTGTGCTTTTACCAATAGAAAAGAGAACCAGCAATTTCTGAGCACCCTCTCTGACAAGCAATGCCAAGGTGTTCATATACATAGTTCCATCTGATGTTCTCAACCACTGTGTACAGATGAGAAAAGAGGGACACTTCAAGTGACTTTCCTAAATGACTCTAAAGTGGCAGAGGCCATCAAACAAAGTCTTCTAATTAAAAGCCTTGGCTTCTCCCCACTATAATATCTCAGTGCTTCTTCCAAAGTGATTTACTGGAATGATCAAGTTTCTAAATTATGTAACTATCTTTATATCTCTATACACATTTAGACCTTTGGTATCATTCTTTAATTATTAGAAATGCTAGTTTTGGCTTTCTTAAATTCTGAGGAATGAAAAAATTTGTATCAGACCACTAAAGTCTTAGTAAGAGTTTTATGGTAATAATTACATTGATTGCTATGACAAGCAATTTTTCCTCACTTTTGTAAGAAGTTTGCTGCAGTTAAAGCATCATTGTATAAATAGCTCATCAGAGTAATTTCATAATTGTAACCTAGAAAAATTTACTTTCCATGTTACCATGTCTCCAAGGATCATGTTCACAATATAAAGTTGTTCTTTTTACTCTTTTGGAAGATCAGTATTATCTCCAGTTGATCTCACATGATACATCCATGTTCTCTAAATCTATGTGAGCATGGAGCATGTCCATATGCATGTAGTCTTGCCAGTAATGTTAGTGGTTGTATAAGTGTCACATATAAGAAATGAACTTAGGTACAAAACATGGTTTTTGCTTATGAAAGCAGTTTGAGTTCTTTATAGGATTCACAAACAAATTCTAATAAGATATTTACATACTCAAGTGGTATGGCAGATAAGCTGGACTTCATAGAATTGGGTCGTCTTACCATTTGAGTGATTGAATTGCAATTCCATTGTCTTCACCTTTCCTTGTATCATCTAGCATTGCCAAACCAAAAGAATATGTTCACTGCCAAAACCATCTATTTGAACATCTCTTTGCATTCTCACATCCAATTTATATGTCAATTGACAAATGCAGCAAACTTGGCCTTATAAGGCCCTGGAGATTAGTGGGCACCTATATTGTGCTACAGATAAACTACCAGAGCCAGGCAAGTTTTCCAGTGAGGGGTTATTGAATGGATAAAGGTAAAAGGAGCTGATTTGTTTTAGCCACACAACCAGCTACAGAGGCTGAGGAAGAGGATGTAGTTCACTCCACTAACCCTCCTCTATTAGATTTTCACCAAGAAGAGAGATCCAATAGTATCCTAAAGGAACTGCTCTCAGAATGTCTATGGAAAGAGATGATATGAAAGGCAAAAGGAAGTGCACTGATCAGAGTCCTCATTAGTAAAGGACTTGCCACCCAGCTGCAGGAGTATAGTCAGCAGAGACCATTGGCAATCATTCCATCTGGGATTGCATTGCCTCTGTGGCTCCCTGAACCACATCACTGAAGGACATGCTCCTTGCTGCGGCAGTCCACCTCAGGAAGGGTGGTGATTGATTAACACATGTCTTGTACTACGTAAACAATAATTTCTTTGATCAGTGTCTAACTGAATCATTTATAAGCTAAAACTGATGTGAAGCCAATCTCATTTTCTACCCTTTATGCAGCTGATAGAAAACACTTTATTTCAGGCTCATCATTCCTTTCTGAACTTTGAATCTATTTTAGTCATCACATCATTTGTAAATACTCCCTGACCATCTCCTACCTGCAGTTAAAGTATGATTTAAATGTGTTTTTCTTCATCCGATTGTATCTGATACAAATCATTCCCCTTCCTTGATCATTTTCTTTGTGTCTATTTTCACTCCAATCATCAGATTCTGCTTTACAGCAGCTATTATAATACTTACATTTACCTCTTCTTAATTTTAAACTCCTGAAAATAATTTTAAAATGGTAAGAAGATATTTTAATCCCTTGAGTCCTACAATGTTCTCCAAGTTCTTTGAATGCAATAAACCAAAACATTTTTGACAATATATTTTTATAGATTTTTCTTTTCAAATAATAAGAAAAAAAAAGAAGCAAACCATTAATGGAACAACAACAACAACAAAAAGATGCTTTGTAAAAACAAATGTTTGGGGTCTCATTATCTTCCAGTGTGTGCTTTTACGTGATCTGGTAATTTGATTTAATAAAAGTGAAAAGAAAAAAAAAAGAGCATTTCAGTTTCTTTTCTGAAGGGCTCTTGGTGTAGTTCAGTGAAGGAGTGCTTGCCTAGCATGTGGAAAGCCCTGGCTTTAATGCCCAGAAATGGAAACAAACAAACAAACAACAACAACAAAAAACCCTCCAATTTCTTTTGAGTGAAGTCTTACTCTTTCCCATGTTGTACAATGTGTAAGATAGGATTCTTCATTTTCTCCCACTACCCCACTAAATATACTCTAGAGGTCTAATGGAAAGTAATGCAGCAACAGGGTTTTCAAAAACTGTAATTATAATTTAAATAAGGAAACTTAAATGGAAAACATGAAGACAGAACTTGAATTGTCACTTGCTGAGCCATTCAAATGATAACATGCAGTAGTGTGGTTTCTCTTCCTTTAAAATCACAATTCCTGAACAAATGCTCTCAGTCAAATCTAAATGAACTTTAACTTTTAATGGTGTGCCATTTGGACCATGGTGCCAATTTTCAAATGAAAGTGTGGTATACAACAACAAAACCAGGACATTTGTAGGATTTATTGGCTCTTGTGGGTCGTTGTGCAAAAGAATGAGTCCATAAACTCTGGCTACTACTGATAAGTAGTCTATAATACTTCCCCAATAACAAATGAAAGGTGAAATGCTATATTAAACTTCAGACATTATTTAGAAGTTGTTTTAGTCCAAAAAAAAATGATTCTAAATAATGTGTTCTGCCTCAAAATGTTCATATGTGTAATATTCAAGGATTTGACACAATAAAGCCCAAGTCTTGTATTTCCTTTCCTCAAAGAGCATACAGACGTGCTTTACTCTGCTGTATCCACCCAAACAGCTAATCTAGCTCCTGTAGAGATGTTGGCTATCAGAGTCTAAGACAAAACTAAAATGCAGATCGCTGCTTCCCCTCTCTACCTAACTCACTGAAATACTTTCCTCCACTGCCAACATTTTACTTTTCAACAAATATCTAACAATGGAGTCCCTTTCTTTTGTGCCTGTGTTTAGTCATGGGTCATGTACTTTACGTATTATTGATTCTTACAGATTATTCTTAGCTTATGCCCAAAGGAAACTGCTCTGGTTTGTATTTTTGCTTTGATCACTTTAGAAAAAAGGAACTCTATTTCAATGTATGTTGATATAAACCTCTGAGATCCAGAAAGGGAATACAGAAAACTGAAATTCAGAGTCATTTATGTGGCATGACATTTTAAATTCATTAGGAACTTGAAAACATGAAATTTGATTTATTTTTTTCTATAAATTATTATTGAAATTATTTTTGTTGACTCTAATAATAACATGTTAAAAAATATTTGGAAAATGCAGAATATTAAAAAGAAATTTTAAAAGATGTTGCTAAATAGGGCCACCATTACTATTTTGTATATAATTTTCTGTATGTTTCTTATTTTACATATGTGAAATACTGTAGTATAAAACACATGAAGATAAAGTCTTGTCTATTTTAGTACATTTCAGACTCTACAAAAGTTCTGAGTTCAATAATCAGTCCTGATCCCTAGAGGCAAAGACTCTTCTTGTATGTTCTAGTTGAGTTTGCTATGCATATTTAAACACATTACCCACATAAGTCTGTTTTTATCATTTCACATAAGTAGCAGCAGGAAATCCATGTGAGTTTATGCATAATGTTTTAAATATCAGAGAGGTTCCTATCTGGGCTGATTCATACTGTATTGGCTAACTCTTATTGACTGAAGGTTGTGGTAAGATTATAATTATCATAATGTTGAAAACTGCAGACCTAAAAAAGACTAGAGCTATATTTCAAAGAAGTGTTTTCTGGGTTGAGAGTCTATCATTTTATTCAGTAGATTATATTAATTTAATTTTCTTTCCTTCTGTAGCTTCTGATCATTTATTATTAATTTGATTTCTGGGTATTTTATATTTTTGTTAATATTAAAACCAACTGATTAGTTTAATAGAATTTGTAATTTTATTGGATTATCTTATAGCTTATAATATTTTTCAGTTTTCTTTAACTTTGTGAGTATAATCAGAAGCTTAAAAACAGTAACAATTTCTTCCTCTCTTTTACAATTTGTAGACTTTAGGCATTTCTCTTGTCAAATCAGTTTGAGAAGAATGCCCAGAACAATGCTATACAATATTGGAGGTCATATTTATCTTTGTCTTGTTTCTCACTTCAAAGGGAACTAATATTTTTAAAAACAAATTCTTACTACTAAAAGTTGAGAGATTAAAAGAGTACATTAAATTTAAGACATAGTCTATTCTTTTTTTATAAGTTTATCTTCTTTTCTTCTGATGGAATCTATTCATATTTGAAAGGTTCTTTCCAATTCAAATAATAGATTATTCCATTTCACTTCTTTTTTGCTCTTCCAATTAGTTATATATGACAGTAGAATGCATTTATGCATTCTAAATAATACATGAAAGGAGTGTAATTTCTCATTTTTCTTATTGTACATATTGTAGGATCACACTGGTCATGCAGTCATATAGTACATGAGGTAATAATATCTGTATCACTCTGCTATCCTTCCTACTCCATACCCCTTCCCCTCCCTTCACTCCCCTCTACCTAATCTAAAGTAAATCTATTCTTCCCTAAATTTCTCATTAATAGTGATTATGTGTGTGTGTGTGTTCAATATAGTAATTTGTTACAATGTAACTTTGTAATAACTAGAAAATTGATGTCCAATTTAAAGTGAAACTTCTTTGGAAGAAAAACCATCACTGGCTGGATCATATAATAACAAATCACTCCTTTGTCTTCTGCAGCATTAAACCTTACATGAAAATAGCACATACTCATTTCCTCAAGTCAAACAGACTTGCTAAGGGCAGAAGAGGAAACAATAGCGTGGTGTTGGTTTGCACTGCCACAAATGATCCTATTAGGCAGAAGATTAGATTTCCTGTGCTGAGATGGACTCGCATCTGTGATGCATATTTTGCCAATATTTAAAAATGAAAAGGCTCAATGTGTTAAATTACTGAGCTTAATTCCCTGAACCAAAAAATAGGTGATGGAGAGTTCCCTGTTTCCTTCCACACAGAGGTTGTCAAATGAGAAATCAAGCTCCACCCTTGGACTTTAGAGGGCTTTCCCAAACCTGTAACCCAGTTTAGGTGTATAGAGGCTATGGTCCTCCCCGCTCTAGCTCGCAACTGTGCTTCTATCAATTGCAGATTCTCTACATATCTTACAGGATACCTGGTAGGAAGGAGAGAGAAGCACATTTTCCTTTTGACACCTCAGTATACATTGTTACACGCTGCAAAATTGGAAGAAGAAAACTTGGGAAGTTTTGACATATTATTGTGATTACATGGTATTATCCTCTGATTACTAAAAGTTATCTTTGTGAGAAGCTTGAACTAATCATTTCAACTGCTACCTGAAATATTGATCCGAGTACTTACATTTATGTGCAAGAATTATGTGAACATTATATTAACCTCTATCACTTTACAGGATAAGGATATGTGATGAATTAGCAATCCATATATTAAAACCAATCATAAGACAAAAATGCTTTATACTAAAGTCCTGGACAAAAGCATGTAGGTCATTTTATCTAGACCTTTCCTTTAAGGAATTACTAGTTCTCATATAATATAACCTTAATCTTGTGATGTGTACACAATTTCAAATTTCATATATTTTACTCAGTTCAGATACTGTCCTATATTTTAAAGATTTACAAAGAAAAGCATATTTGCTAATCACACATAGTGTTTTAGTCAACTTTTTTTTTTTTTTTTTTTTGCCTCTATGACCAAAAGACCTGATAAGAACAAATTTAGAGGAGGAAAAGTTTATTTGGGGGCTTGCGGTTTCAGAGGTCTCAGTACAAAGACAGCCAACTCCATATCTTGGGGCGCGACTGCAGTAAAAACATCATGGTGAGAAAATGTGGTGAAGAAAAGCATCTGGGAACAGGGCATCTGGAAGCAGAGAAAGGGAGAGAGAGCTTTGTTCAATAAGGACAAAATGTAAAGTTCAAAAGCACACCCCAGGGACCTACCTCCTCCCGCCACCGTATCCTACCCACCTACAGTTACCAGTGAGTTCCTATCAGAGGATTAATTAACTGGTGAGGTTAAAGTTCTCATCAGTCATTTCACATCTGAACTTCCTTGCATTGTCTCACACATGAGCTTTTGAGGAACACTTCATATTGTCTTTGGACACTTCACAATAGTTATATGTTATCGTATTTCCAAAGTCTTTATATCTAGTGATCTTATATACATAATTCAGGTCTAATTATCCACAGCGTTTATATTCATATGTGTAATACTTAAAACAAACAAATATTAATAAACAGAAAAAAGCCATTTGAATATACGTGAATGCCATTATTTTCATGATGTTCAAAACTCAACTTACAAAAGATAAGAAATTAATAGCCCCCAAACAATAATTCTCTGAAAATTTAAAGATGCAAAAACATAACTCCATGTGTACTTTTGCACTTTCTCTCTTGCTGTTGGTTAATAGTGACTGTGAGGAAAAAAATTAAAGACTCAAACAATATATTTGACACTGTAAGTGCAAATATTGATGCAGCCAGCTATATAAATAACCCTTGGAAACAGTTATTCTGTTTTGATATTATACTAGGTCTCTGAGCTAAGGGTTGGAGACTTGAGTCAGCCACCTGGTACTGATGGGCACTTCACATGTTTGAACTTGTTTTCTCAGCTGTGAAATATGAATGCATGTATTTGGGAATCAGAGAGGTCAACATTACTAAATGAAGTTCTCATCTCTTTATGGTTCTCACCTTTCTTATCTGTGGCTTATTATTTTCATCTCTACATTTATCAAATTTGTTCTACCTTAGGCTGTCTGCTTTGGTAATTTCTAATTTGGCAGTTAAATCTATTCTCATGATTCTTGTATTTACTAACTAATCCTGAGCTCTTGCTTCATCTGCCCATCTGCCCTGAACATCCCAACCTAGATGGTTATTTCATCATTCCTTCATTGATTCAACACATTCTATTTTATCATTTTAACTTATTTTTATTTTACATCCACTATAGGCTGAGTCACAGGGTATGGAATGGAAGATTAACAAAGGTGTCTGCTGTCACAGGATTTCCAATCTTCTAAGATTCATTATGTCCCGGAGCAAACTTCCCTCCAGTATCTTTTTTTTCCTCACACTTCCTTTATTTACATAAGAGCAACAAGCCACATCTCAATTCCTGACAATGCCTGGAACAAGAGACCATAAAGCCCGAGGCACTCCCATTACACTCAGCCCCCGTATCTTAAGATTTGTTGGAAATAATTTCCTTCTACCACTGCCACCACCTTAGGTCACCTTACACCTTTTATTCAACAAATCTTCATTAAGCACCTAATTCGTTAACATTGTTCTCCCTAAAGATTCACAGTCAATATAAATCTTCACCTCTACACATTTATCATTTCATACTTAACACACAGCTCTCTCTCTCTAGCCTTAGAGAATGACACAGTCTTCAGATGCCTAGTTTTACAAAATGAAAAATTCTGGAAGTATCGTATTTACACATCTACCCAAATCAGTCATTTTAATGAAAATTGGATTTTTGTTTTCAAGGTGATATGCAAACTCTAAACCATAAAGAACAGAGTATATGGAAATGGGTAGGCAAGTCCTGGCAGTCTGGAATATCTAAAAGGTGCAATTAGTTAAAATGAGATTGTTTTTCATACTCCTAGTAGTCAAATACAAGCTTTTGTTGATCATCATATTGTACCTCAATGATACTGTCCAGGACCATTTTCAAACATAAGGAGAGGAATACTAAATTTATGTATTGATATAAATGTATGAAAATTGGCTATTGTTCATTTTAAATAGCTTAAGGGAAATGATATCCTTGGTGGGAGTCAAATGCGAAAAGGAATCTAAAAACTTCATTTCCAATTTAATAATAAAAAAAACCTTTGTTTCCAATTTAAAGTTAAATGAGTTCTGTCTGACCAATTCTCTACATGTCATTTGAACAGATCTTATGAAACATGTTTGTTTTCTTTACTATTTATCCCTTAACGTTTTTTTTTCTGGAAGTCTCTAGATACCAAAATGTACATAGTTGTTGAGGAGTTAAAGAAAAGAGGGAGAAAGCCATTTTAATTTTAGAACTAAAAGGACTTCAAGTCCTTGTTTCTAAGAGGTTCTCTCAAATTGTGGCATCAGAGTTGCTACAGAAATTTACTACAAAAATAGATTATGAAATCAAATTCACCAAGTATGTGTCAGTACCTCTGGTGCAGAGGGTCAAGGAATCTGTATTTTTATATATGACTACCCAATTGTATAACTGGTCTGTGGCTCAGTATTTGGAAACACCAATATATGCATCTTACTCATTTCACAAGGAGGAAATGGAAATCCTGAGGTCAAGAGCATTTTCAGGGTCATTCAGCTACTCTTGAGCAGAAACTAAAAGAAATGAACCATTTTCACACTTACCTAAGGAGAAAGTGTAACTTCCTAGAGCATGAGAGCAGAAAGTGTTTGAGAAGGCAGATAATTCATGTTAACATATTTACATGTTGTTTTAAAGGAAGGGAAGAAATTTCAAGGAGGAAAAATGGACATTTATAGAGAGCCTACAGTTGTGGTCAGGTACATTATAAACATTCTAACAACATATCACCCACTAATCCTAAGGAGCTGTTTTAGGCAGCTGATTCACTACTGTGACTAAATGATCTGACCAGCACAATTATAGAAGAGGAAAAGGTTTATCTGAGGACTCATAATTTCAGGTCTTACTCCATAGAAAGTCGGCTCCATTCCTTGGGACTCTAGGTGAGGCTGAACATCATGGAAGATGTGGAAGAGGGAAGCAGCTCTCATCAGGAAGGAGGGAGAGGGAAAGGGAGAGGGAGAGGAAGGGAGGGAGGGAGAGGGAGAGAGAGAGAGAGAGAGAGAGAGAGAGAGAGAGAGAGAGAGACTCTCCACTCTCCAGATATACCCCAAAGCCATGCCCCAATTCCAATCTCCTCCAGCCACACCCTATCACTCCAATTAATCCCATCAGGGATTAATTCACTGATTGGGTTAAGACTCTTACAACCCAAACATTTCTCCTCTGAACCTTCCTGCATTGTCTCATATGTGAGCCTTTGGGAGGGAGACACCTCACATCCAAACCATAACAGGGGCAATATTATGATATCACTACCCAATATATATAAATCAAGAATTTGAACTTCAAAGAGACTGTATAATTTTACAAAGGCAAAAAGTTATGAAGTGAAAAGTCAGGAATATAAGTTTGGATCTCCCTGATCATAAATAGTGTGTTATTTCCACTATACTAGAGAACATTGTTAAATTTAAAAGTGTCATCTGGATTTAAATGCTTGATTAATATCATGATTTCCTTCAAAAGTGCTTTTTTCTTCTTTATTCATAGACTGGACTTGGCCTTGCCATCTTCTTAGGGATCATGCTGTCTCAAGACTTTCCTTCCTTCTCTGTATCCAAACTCTCCTTCTGTACTTGACTTTTCATTCATCATTTCAACTTGTCTCACAACTTTTCCTGAACTGTTAAATTTCAAACCTTGCTTAGGTTACTTAGCTTCCAGGAGGGGTCCAGAATATGGATCTCTGCCTCCATGTAGTAGGAACAGTTGTGTTTAATACATTGAGAGACAACTACAGAATTCTGACAGGTACAGAATTTTGATAAATGAAATTTGGAAAATCCACATACTCTTAATAAAAAAAAAATTAAGATCACACTTTAGATCAGCTTTGCAGCCAGCCTTTCCTATGTCAATTATTAAAATACAGTATAATATAAAAATTAAAGGTTTTGTTTCTGGCTTACAATGAATTCATGCATAAGAAATACAATATTTGCATTATTTTCAGCACAGTTCGCAAAGGAAACACCATATCTGCAGCAGAAGGAGATTTGAATAGCACTCCATACCAAAAAAAAAGAAGTAATTACCATAACTTGGCTAGACTGACTATTGTATTTGTCAGTTTAAGTGCCAAACCATGCCAAGGACTTGATTTGCTATCAAATCTTGATCTACATAGAATGCCAAAGGTGGCCTGATTTGCCCCCATCTTTGAAGAGACCCTGCACTCCAATCACACCCTTTCCAAGGGATATCCTCTCTACTTTGCCCCCTCAAAACACCATCAAAGATGTTACCAGACAATGGTAGGCACTAGCTGCTATGTAACACCAAAAGCTCGTGTGATGGTAGTGTATGTGAGCTTTAGAATTAAACTCAGATAATTTTCTGTTAGGTCTCTGATGAGGACACTGCTGAAGTTTAAAGTTTGCTTCATCCTTGTAACTATCCAGAACAATATATTGAGGATTGAGAAATTTCTCATAGGTTTCCCTCTGCCTCCAAATTTTTATTCAGTACCAATCCACAGCAATAACATATGCATCTCTAGGAGTCAATTAGTATTTCAATTTTTATTTATAGATAAGTCTATTCCTTTGCCCTCTCCATGTGCTAGGGACTTGGTGAAACCTGGGTTTTGTCATAAGTCCCTAGCATTTTCAAATGGAAGTTAGACACCACTTTTCTAGGTTTTCTAAATTCCAGGTAAATATTTCAAACTACTTAGATATTCTCAGTGAAGTCTCTATTAGTCAACTTGAAGCCAAGGACGAAATGATACCTGTGTGTGTGTGTGTGTGTGTGTGTGTGTTTGTGTGTGTGTTTTGTTTTACTCCTAGACTTTCAAAGGAAGCATGATTTTTGACATTTATTGAGATATGTCTGCTTCTTTAGTCTAACATTGTGTGTGCATGTGTGTGTGTGTGTGTGTGTGTGTGTGCGTGCACATGTACATGCGGTGTGTTTTAGAACTCAGTTTTATGGGGAAAATCACCCATGTGGAAATAAAGATTTTATTTATTTATTTTGATGTTTTCTTTATAGTCCATATTCTCTTTCAAATAAATTTCAGAGATTTTTGATGAAGAGATAGTTATTCTCTTTGACCTAAAGTCTGCAAATGGCTTATCAATCAGTTTTCAATTAAGAAAACAGAAAATTCTCCAGATAAATGAAATAGAATGGTATGTTTCATATGGAATGTAATTGTTTATAATTTGTTGCAAAGACTGGATGATCAGAAGACAGAATAACCCATGTTCAGTTTTCAGGAAACCAGAGAGATGTAGGACTCTTAAGTGACAACTGTTTGAGTATGAACTTATTGCCTGGAGCCTTTGAACAGGTGATCTGCAAAACACCTGTCTGCCCTTTACAGAAGTTCAGTCCACTGCTGAAGTTGATAATGAGGTATGCTTGTCTCTCTCTTTCTAAACCATGTGCTCCTCTTATTGGTGAAACGTGAACTGGCAATGGCTAGAGAGTCAACCACATGTACTTTCTAGGCTCCCAGTTCTTGCCACAGAAAGTGCATGTGTAGAAGAAGCAGAAATAATATCAGAATGACAGAGGACATGCAGAACACATGCTACACTATTTGGAGAGTTATTTATTTTAAGGCTCAGGTAAGATTTAACTTACAAAGAGAAGCTTAAGTGTCAGATGGAAAGAAAATAGAGTCTAGTGATATTCAAAGGCTTAATAACCAGTACAACTTGATAATATGAACTGAAACTAATTTAGTCATTCACTATTTTAGGAATTCCTTCTGAATAATGATATTCAGCTTGAGTGTCTACAGATATTATTTCTATCTTTTAACTGTAAATACATAAAAAATACAAGTTTAATTTCATCTGAAGAAAATTTACACTAATCTTTTAACAAAGGCATTGTGCAAAATACAAATTATTTTGGAAATGCATAAAATAACTGCTTTAGCTTTTATTGGTGCATTGTATTTGTACATATATATGAAGTTAATTTATGGAAAGGACTATTTTTCAAGGCTTATTTTAAGGGTTTTTGAATATTTCAAAGTTTAATTCCTAAGACATTTCCCAAGTAGACTTGTTTTCTTATTCCTTATTTTATAATCCTGCAAAGCTAAATTAATAAAAAAGAAGTATATATGTTCTCTAAGATTATCATTTTCAGGAATCTATAATCAGAAAATATTAAATTTATTTTCTCAAACTTAATTTGAAATAAATCATATATAAATGATATGCTTTATGAATTTTTCTAGAAATTAACTATTTCTTATGTTACAGAGTGAAAACATTTTTACTTAGATTATGAAACCCCTTAATATCAATCTAATATAAACTGGCTAATATCATAAAGATAACTTTTATGAACATAATTCTAATTATACCCTTTAATATTTAATACAGAAATAAAAACCTTAACAGAGAAAAATGTACCTATAGTACAACTGTAGCATTTCTTTTGCCAAAAGAAAATAGTGATAATAAATATCAGTTGTAATAATGAAACCTAAGGAATATTCTAAACTTCTCTCCCACATAAATTGCAAAAGAAACTTGCTTTTAAATATCATCTAAATAGCAATAAGATATAAAAAAAATCAATTACATAAAATTCTAACCAAAATAAAATTCAATAATTATATTACCAGTGTCATAGGAGTATTGCAGCAATAAAAAGAATTAATCAATGAATACAGCTATTATTATTATTCTTTCTGCTAATGAAGGAATTAGTGATTCTAGGAATAAGAAGAAAATTATAAAATGTGTGCCTTTGACACAATAAATCAAGAATATAAAGTTCCAAAATAAATCACTCACATTTTGTATAGAGTACTATATCATCTGAAAGACAATTTTATGAACTTTTCTCATATAATTTCATGACACTTGATGTTTTAGTCAGTTTTTTGTCACTGTGACCAAAACCCCAAGAAGAGCAATTTATTTTGGCTTATGGCTTAAAAGGTTCAGTCCATGGTCTGCTGACTCCATATCTCTGGGTCTATGTTATAGCAAAACATCATGGCAGAAGGGTATGACAGAGAAAAACAGCTCAGGACGTGGTGGACTTGGAGAGAGAGAGCACTTCTCTCACCAAGGACAAAATATAAACCCCCAAACCATGTGCCAGTGACCTACTTCCTCCAGGCAAACTCTACCTACCTACACTTTCTACCCAATTAATACATATAAGTGGATTAACCACTGATTAGGTTAGATTTCTTAATCTAATCATTCCACTTCTGAACATTCTTGCATCATCTCACACATGAGATTTTGAGGGACACCTCATCTCAAAACCATGACAATGACAAAATTAAAAGTTTTATTCCACCTTATATCAAAATTTTGCTTTTCAGGAAATTTTTCTAGTGATTCTAAGAATACAGGATAAATATTTGCCTATAATAAATTTAGTCACTGACATCAAAAGTTACAAGATTATGGAAAATATTAGCATGTGAATACTCACTTTTATTATTTTCCAATATGCATGCATATGTACATCATATACTCATTTCCAAGCCCTATTTTAATAATCTGTAACACAAGAATAAACTGCAGAATGGCAATGTACAATCTATTAAGAAACGCAATACAATATAAGTATCAGTGAAGGAAGAAGAATATTAATAATATTTGAAAGAATCAGGAAAAGAATACCTAATATAAATTTCAGCAGGAATTTACACCGAGGAGAAGAAAAAGAAGGTTTTTTGATTGAGAAAGCACTTAGAAAGTCAAAGTCATAATATCAAATTTCTTGATCTTAAGGGATGGTAAATTCAGGATAATTATGATCTCAGGGGGTGATCAAGAGGATGATAGACAAAAAGATGAAGAGGTAAATTCAGAAAACTTATGAAAAAAAAAACATGTATTGACTGTAAACTTAATCTGGAGAGTGAAATAATGCTAACACCATTATATCACACACTCTTATTTAAGCTAGCATTATAGGGGTGTGGTTTTTAAAGTGAAGATTTAAGATTTTACAGCAAATAAGAGACTCAAGAACAAACACAATGATATTTTTATCATCATCATTCTTTATTTCACTCATTGAATTAGTGAGTTTTATGAATCAGGGACTATATTAAGCACTAGACAAGTTTAGCAATTACTTTTTACTAGGTAGAAAAATAATATAAATGGACATGTTGTATTGGAGTTTATAGCTTAATGGTAGGGACAGGCATTTTAAAGATATTAAATCAAATAGCTCTATAATTATATTTATAAAAATGACAATGGTGGAGAAAGCCAAATTTCTTTAAGAATAAATACGGTTGGAATCAATTTTTATTTTTCTATGAAAAATGTTGGAATTTTGATAAGGATTGCTTTGAATCTATAAATAACTTTGGATAGTATGAGCATTTTAACAAACATAATTCTTTCAATCCATGAACACAAGATTAAAGTATTTCATTTATTTGTGTCTTCAATTTTTCATTATCTTACTGTTTTCCATGTACAGTATGCTTTCTTGGTTAAATTTACTCCTCAGTCTCTTTTGATATTATTGTAAATGGAATTGTTTTCTTAATTCCTCTTCAGCTTACTCTACCTTTAGTATGTAAAGAGACAACTGCAGCTTTTTAACAGATTTTTTTTTCATGGTGAATTTAGGGGGTTTTAAATGTAAGATCACATAATCTGCAAATGGAAATGTTTTGCTTCTTCATTTCTCATTGAGATGTCTTTTATTTCTTTTTCTTATCTACCTCTGTCTGGAACTCCCAGTTCTACGGTCACTAGAAGTGACAAGAGTGGGCCTCCTTTTATTTCTTGTTTCTAATTTTAGAAAAAGAAATATTTCAGCTTTTAACTATTAAGTATGATGTAAGCTGTGGACTTGTGATAGTCTTTATTATGTTGAGGCATATTTCTTCTTTCCTGAATTTTTCAAAGTTTTTATGATGAAAGTTTATTGAATTTTATCTAATACTTTTCTGCATCTAAGGTATTGAGATGACAATGATTTTCATCCTTCGTTCTATTAACATGTTATTGTCTTACTTTTTTTATTCACATTGAACCACAAATGGCCCTAAATAGTCAAACCACACTGAGAAACAATAAAGCTGGATGTACCATACTACCTGATTTCTAAGTGTATTATAAAACTTTGTTAATCAAGACGATATGGCACTGGAATAAAAGTAGATGCATTAAACAATGGAACAGAAAGAAACCCACAAAACTGATTTTCAATGAAGTCACCAAGGATACACAGTGGGAAGGAGAGACTCTTGAATGAGTGGTGCCGGAAAAAACTGGATATCTACAGCTAAAGAAAAAAATTGGATCTCCATCTTACATATACACAAAAAAATCCCAAAATGAATTACAGATGTGAATTTAAGACCTAAAACCTTGAAAACTGAAAAAGCAGAGGAAAAAAACTCCTTGATGTTGGTCTTAGCAATGATTTTTTTTTTAATAAGACCGCAAACCATAGGCAATCAAAGCAAAAACAAACAAATGTTAGTACACTAAACTAAAAAGTCACAGCCAAAGAAGCAGTCAACAAAAATAAAAGTCAACCTATGGAATGGGAGAAAGTATTTTCAAACAATTTATCTTATGAGAGCTATTATCTGATACAGATAAGAGACACAAACAAATGAATAAAAAACTATGATCTGAAATAGGTAAAGGTCCTAAATAGACATTTTTCCAATGGGTATATGAAAAGTTGCTCAATAATGCTAATTGAAAGGGAAATACAATCAAAGACATATTGAGATAGCACTTCATTCCAGTCATGATGGTTATTATCAAACAATATGAAATAAAGTGTTGAAGAAGATTTGGAATATAGGATACCCATATACACTTTTGGTAGAATTGTAAATTGATACAGTTCTATGGAAAACATTATGAAGTTTCCTCAAAAACTACAAACAGAACCACCAGCACATGATTTAACAATCCCACTTCTGGTTTATATTCAAATAAAATGAAGTCAGTATCAGGAAGAGATACCTCCCTCCTGTGTTCATTATTTACAGTGGTCAAGTTATAGAAACCTGTCCATTGCAGATGCATGGGTCAATATATATTATGTTATGCTATGCTATCTTGTATTTATTATATCATATGAATATTACTTTGCCATAATGAAGGGAAAAAAACTACCATTTGCAACAACATGTTTAAACCCAGATGACATTATACTAAGTGAAATAAGACAGATATTGAAAGGAAAACACTACAGGGTCTTGTTTATATGTGGAACAACAGAATTGGATTCTGAGAAACATGGAGCAGAACAGAGGTAACCGGGATTTGGGAAGTGAGGAAAATGAGAGATTTGGGTCAAAGTTTACAAACTTTCAGTTATAAGATGACTCAAACTCTATAGCTCTAATATACAGAATGAAGACTATACTTAATAATACCAAATTACTTAAAATTTCCCAAGAGAATAGATCTTAAGTGTTTTGTGCAATTACCATTGCACAAAATGCAATGGTAATTATTGTTGATGGAAATGTCAACTAACTTGATTGTGACAATCATTTCACAATGTGTGTGTGCACATATGTATATATGCACACACACATATATATACATATATGTATACCCCAAAATATCAAGTTGTACACCTTACACATACAATAAATAAGAATTAAATGGCATAGACATTTGTCCACAAAGAACTTTCCAAGCAAATGATATTCAAGAAAAATCTGAAATATATTATTAGGAATTATTCAGTTTATCAAAATGAAAGGATCTAATGAAAAGAGGGGAGGAGGTTCTAGGCAATGAAAGAAAGGGCTATAAGAGGAGAAGAATCCTGGCACATTTGTGTGATGTAGAGAAAACAATGAAACATATTCTCTGCCATTTTAGAGCTCCCATTAGTAAGATGGCTACATTTAAGAGAGAATCAACTAGTGAATATAGGGAAAATACATGCAAGACTGTAGGACCTAACTCCTTGGTTTCAAATCCCAACTATGGGGATTGGAGTACTACTTTTTACAGTTCTAGCAAGTCACTACCTGACTTACAAAATAATAATTCCTCATGATTGTGCTTAGCATATGGTAAATGATGTGTGTGTGTGCATACTACACGTGATTGCTGAGGTTCTCGACAATTAGGTAGATGGATGACTTGCTACTGGATGCTAAACACACTCAGTGGCATGTACTATTTCCAATCGTGTTGGATATTAGCAAGGTTTGTTACAGGATCCTCACCCTGATTTGGGTCATGACTGAAGATAAGTATTGATTTCTCACAAGGACATGAGGACAAATATTACAGTATAATTAAAACAGAAGTGGCAGCCCCTCACTCAAGGAGCATGCGCAAGATCACAGGTGTCAGGTGCTTGGAGAGCCACCTGGGTCGCTAGCAGACAGCAATGCCAGCCTCTACAGCCAGAAAGATGGTGTGTGGAAGCCAGTCCTGATGATGCCAAGGATGAATTGTGTGAAATGCTCCTGCAGAGCACAAACTTAAAGTTAGAAAGCCAACTTGTTTGTGTGCTGAGCTGGCAGCAGGACCTGGGATTTCAAATGCAGTGTTTGAAATGTCAATGTTAAGAAAGTGGATGCAAATTCAGTCAGTATGCCACAGAGCTTCAAGATGCCTTCTGATCAACTGATGTTACAGTTTGTGGCAATAGTGCTGGTGACACGGGTCAGTTTCTTTGCCAGTAGGAGCCACCTGGCCTGGCTTAGCCACAGCAGTACCATGGTTGATGCCTATTCCTCAAAAAGTTACAACATTGACAACCAGGGTCCTTCCCCTCTCAAGTGCATTGTTTGTCTTGGAGACCAGTGCTGACATGACTGTTGCCCATTGCTCTTCACCTGCAAAGACCTGGCTGCTTGCCTTTGTCTTCAAGGCAGACATTCCAAAGCAGAGCATTCAGCCAATAGGCTGCCATGGAAGGCTTCCCATGGTGGACAAGAGATGGTGACTGAGCATGGAAGACTTCCCATGATGGGGAGGAGAGAGTGAGTGACTGAGGATGGCAAGGTGGTCTTGGAGGCCAGGACAGCATCCCTCCAGTACCTCTTTACAAGGCAGGGGTGCAAGTGGTTGCCTATTGTGCACTACTTGCATTGGTGAAGCCTAGGTCATTTGGGATTTCTAGACCTTGGATCTAGGGCCTTCAATAATGAGAAGTGGAGATTCCCTATCTAGTGTGGCAATTTGGCTAACTTCCATCTGTCACATGCCTGGTGGAGAAGAAAGCTGTTCCCAAGGAAACACTGTATGCATGTGGAGCAGACTGTGTGTTTTTGTTTGAATATAATTGGTGAAGATGGCTTTATTTTTTGTTTTGCTTTGTTTTTGCATTATTGGGGATGGAACCCAGGATCTCAACATGTTGGGAGAGGGCTCTGCCACTGAACTGCACTCCCAGCCCCAAAGTGTTTGTTTTATGAAAGCATCAGTGGTCAGAATTTTTGTTTGTTTTTTGCTCTCTTATTCCAATCTTGACCAGATCTCATTTTAAAGTAGTTTATTATGGAAAACTGTCATGCTAACTTAAAGTATGAGATAAGCATGTAAATTATCCACTAGCAAAGTAAAGAAATATCCCGAATATGTTTCATAAAAAAAAAAAAGTCAAGATCATTGAAAGTTAGGAAAGTCTGAGAAACTGACAGATAAATGAGCCTCAGAAGATGGGAGGACTAAATGACCCCTGGAGGGGTCCTGAGAAAGAAAAAAGAAGGAGATTGAGTAAAGCTACGGAAGTCTGAATAAAGTCTGAGTTCAATTCATACTGCTGTGTTGATATTGGCTGTGCCATAGTAACGCAAGACAAAAACCTTGGAGAACAGTGGGCAGAGGCTGATGGAAACTCTCTGCATTCTCGCTGTGGTTTAGAATGGTTTTTAAGTCATTCTAAAAATTTGAAAGCTTCTTAAAAATATCCTTTATGGCGTGTGGAATGAAAGGCAGACAATTTGAGAAAGACAATGTAAAAAGTTAAGATGGCGGCTACAGAATGGTCAAAAAGAAAAAGTTCTTTTGTAAGTTTCTGAAATTTTCCGAAGGGGTTAATTTCGTAGAACAGGATCTTCCAGAAGGAATAATTTTTGGAACCTGACAATACTTTGCAAGGTTTGAGAAATACCAGATTGGCCAGTTTGCCACTTGATCTGCACTTACAAAATTTACAGACACCCAGGACCTGGTCAGTCTTCAAGCTCCGGAGTTACCTCGTCCTGTTTAACTTCCCCAAAGAATACTCTTGGTGTGAAACACTCTGGGCTGCTGAACCTCAGTGGAGCATTCATTCAATCTCTAGTTCCCAATTTTAAAAATGTGTTCTGCACTAGAATAAAATTATCTTTACTTTAAAAAATAAAAAACTAACATAAAACAAAAACTATCTATTTGAAACAAGAAGAATTTATCATGGGAGAGAAATAAGAGCATACATAAGATAGAAGGAGAGAGCTGGGATGGATGAGTTCAAAAGGAGAGAGGTAGAAAGTCTTAAGAATTTCTGATGGAAAGTTGAAAATGGCAGAGACAGAGACAGAGGCAGAGAGATTGAAGGGAGGGTACTGAGAACGTCAGAAATCAAAAATAAGAACTTTACTGGGTTTTCCTTTTTGTATATTATTAAGCAAACCAAAACCTGGAAACCCTTCCTCTCCCCATCCTTCCAGTGACTATTTCTTTGAATTGCCACCATGCTCAGGAAACACCACACTGAAAAGTCCCTCCTTCTGAAGCTGGTACCCTGTTTCTAACCCAGCTCTAAATGAACTGAAACAACCAGGTAATGGGTACTGTGCATTTCTTCATAGGTGAAGCCCTGTGTGTTACAGTTGGAAGCTTTCAGCCTTCTATGTTCTCTCTGTGTTTGGATACGTTGATTTTTCATGACATCCATCTTAAATAGTGATCGAAAGAGAAATGGGAATGTCAACTTAAACAACACTTATGCATTCCACACAAAAGAAGACAGTCAATTACCATTTTGCAAGTGTGTGTCTGGGCAGGCTCAATGCCTCCAGCTTTCTTACTTGTTGCCACTGGCTTTTTCCTCTGAAAAAAAAAAACTTTTTTTCCCCCTGAATCCTGACCAGGAAATAATTTCCTTCAGCTTGAACAGGAAACATTATCAGAGATTTCTAGAGATTTATTGGAAGGTCTGATATTTCTTATAACACAAAGTGCCTTCATACCATATAATTACATATTCTAGGAAGGATTGAAGCTCAAGCATGATCAATATTCTATTCACTATTCTAAAGTCAAAGATAGAAAATTTATTGAGGACCTACTGTTAGAAAACTCTAAATGCTGCCTGCCTTTAGTAAAATGATTATGGCATTTGAATCAAATACGGTGGCTTTATAGGGAATTCATTTAGGTTCCAAGAGTTAACTGGTTTAAAGTTTGCCAACTGGATTAAAGGGAGAATATAAATTAATTCTTTGGGAGTTTGTGAAGAGAATTAAATGAGAAATGTGTCACGTGTTGTCTCTTATTTTGGCAGATATTATTGTTGCTCTAGCTATTTCTGCTTGGTGCTCAGCATATTTGTGTACAATTGAAAACACCTACAATTCTTTGCCTGGGGGTTTTCTGTGATCACCAGAGTATGCAAAAGAGGCTCCCAGCAATTAGGAAGAGAGGATGGCTGGTCCACTGGATACCATGTACCCTGCACACTTGACCTCTGTGGGACTTACACAATGGGCCCAGGAATGGAGTAGCCATGGTAGCCGGAATTAAGGGCTTATGTGAACCAAGTCTGGTTTACCACAGTTGTTAATTTTGTGACATGTCATCAATGGCAGGAACAGATACTATGTCTTAATAAAGTACCATTTCTTGGAAAGAGAACCCAGCCCCTGGATGACAAGTCAATTATATTGAAGTCCTCTTCCTAACTGGGGGAGGGGGAGAGCAATTTATCTTCACTGAGATTGATGATATTCCTTTTGTGGATTTCACATTCCTTTTTACAGTACCTAAGCCAACATCACTATGTGGAAGCTCAAAGACCATTTTACCTACCAGTATGGACTCCTATACAACATTGCCTTGATCAAGGTAAAACACAATGCATTTTAAAAAGATGTGTAACAGTGAGCAATTGACCATAGGATCTGCTCATTCTCTGAGTATACTGTATCATTCAGAAGCAATGGAAATGATGGAATGTTTAATGACTTCTTACAAGTACAACTGTAAGTACCAGATTAGGGAGAAGGACACTGTAAGTTAAGGATACTGTCTTTCAAGATGTGATTATGTAGTTTCAACTACAAACAACTATGTGGTGCCAAGATCTTTCAGCTAGAATTCTTGTACCCAGTAGTACAAGACTAGAAATGCAATTTACCTTTTTGAATTAATGCAGCTTTCTTCAGATTATGAAATTGAGACAAGAATCCAAATACAAAAAATGTATTTGGAAAAGCAAAGGGTGTATGTGAAAAAAGTAGTATGTGAAGAAGTATGACAGAGAAAGGAGGACAATAAATTCTCCTATCCTATGCTGTATCCACTGTAACAAGTTTACAATTCATAGGATGACTCGAGAAATGAGGGAATTGGCAGAGTCATACTCTTAAGTAACTTGTAGAGGAGTGATTTTTGAGGCTTTAATTCTGCAGCATTTGAGCAAAGAAGTATAGGTTCTGGCAGCTGAAGCAGACTAAGCTCTAGGGTGTTAAGGGTGAGGGTATGGTAAGGGCATCTACTGTATTTGTCACACAATCTCTCTCACTCCCAGCTGCTCACTTGGGAATTTATGTTGCCAGTTTATTCAGCTTTAGACTCTGTTTATTCAGTTTCAAGACCCTGGTTCCACCTGGGGAGGCTTCTAGTGGGGGACACAAGTAAGGATTCTACCTAACCTAATGCTGTGGAAGCCAACTAGTCTTCCAGGTCTTCTCAAGTCAATAGATGTTGAGACCAAATAGGAGTTACTATAGTGAAGTGGTAATTGATCCTACTTTTCAGAAGTAGATAGAATGGCCTCTTTATAATGGTAGCAAAAAAATTCATGCATTCTTGCTTGGTAACCACCATGCATAAATAGTGTTAGCAATTACTACGTAACAAGGGAATGGCAACCAGGTGATCAAATGCTTCAACAATTATCCCATTAGGCAATTATCCCATGAACCTAGACCAGCAAGGGTGATGTCTGAGAATGACTGACATGTAAAATGGTGTCCAGAGATGATGGTGATGATTTTGCCATTGGTGGCAACTGCAACAAAAAAGAATGCTCTGTTAACGTGTTTTTGTTTGTTTTTGTTTTATTATTGAATGGACAGATTGACAGATAGATATACAGATATAAGAACTATGGAATAAATTCTAAAAGTGTATCCGTAGACATTAATTTTTATGGGCCACAAGAGGGAATGATCAATATTCTGTGTTATTAATATAACAAATGTTATCCAAATAACATGGCTAAATAGCACCATTTACATGTTAGCTAGCATGCTAACTGGATAATATCAAAACTTTACATATGGGTTGCTATAGTTTTGATTTTAAGTGT
The DNA here is from genome assembly GCA_020662805.1 of Glaucomys volans. Classification (NCBI taxonomy): domain Eukaryota; kingdom Metazoa; phylum Chordata; class Mammalia; order Rodentia; family Sciuridae; genus Glaucomys; species Glaucomys volans. The sequence continues at coordinate 687,084 of JAJEJO010050444.1, read as the reverse complement.
CCCCCACAGGTCTATGTGTTAAAAGCTTAGTCACAAGCCAGGTGCTATTGGGAAGTGATAGAGCCTTTAGGAAGTGGGGCCTAGTGGGAGATTTAAGTCACTGGAGGCATGACTTTGGAGGGGATTGTGGGATGCCAGTCTCTTCCCTCTTTTGTTTCCCAGCAAAGCACGGAGCTGCTTTTTGCTCCATCACATGCCCTGCTCTCTTCTATGATGTACCGCCTTTCCACAGGTCCCAAAAGCAATTGGTCCATTTAATCATGAACTCAAAACTTTAAAGCCATGAGACAAAATAAATTTTCTCTTTCTATGTTGATTATCTCATGCATTTTGTTATAATAACAGAAAACTCAATATTAAAAATACATGTAACAAGCAATTACATGATTTGCAATCTGAAAAGGCTTGAAAGTTTTCCTTTATATGGGCAAGTAGAGAGATTTTTCTAAGTTAGAAAAAACATGATCATAATTTTTCTGTCCATTTCTTTTTAATTTTTATTTATTTATTTTTGTTTATACATGAAAGTAGAGTATATTTTGACATATTTTTACAAACATGGAGTACATCTTTTTCCCACTAGGATTCCCAGTCTTGTGGTTGTATACTTAATGTTAGTAATATTCATGCATTAAAATGTCTTTACTTCAATTCTATAATGATTTAAAAATAAAAAAATAATACTATATGTTGACCTCTTCAGAACAAATCAGTGTTCCATTCATATTCATCTATGCAGGGCTATTTATAAAAGGGTCACTTAAAAGATTTTGTTGCTTTAAAAACTTCTCCCTTATGAGTTTTTCATACCTGATTTACTTGCTAATTTCTTCTCTCCATAGGGGAGACAACCATCTGGCAAAATAACTAAATCAAGAATCACCTCTGGAAATACTTTTGACAAGAATTATTTCCTAGAATGATATTGTAACATTGTTCAATTGGTCCCCATACATTAGGTACATGCTACTGTGTTACTAGATTCTAAAACATTGGTAACACCCTCTCTCACTTTCAGTCAAATATAAAACAAAAATAACTTTCAAAGAATATCATGGTAAGCTTTAATATTGAATTAATAATTCACATATTCAAAGATGATACGTTAAATGACAACTAGGTGAGATTAAAAAAATTGAGTACCTACTCTTGGGTTTGTGATATACATTTTCTTAGGTACATTTTAAATCTGTCTCATTATTTTTGGACATTGGTGTCATATAAATTACAAATAATAAATATTTAATATTACAAGATTTTATGATGGAATGATTTTTATAAATCAAATGTCAGTCAGATGGTGAATTCTGAGGATTTACTGAATATGAATTAACTTAGGGCTGTGGAGAGATGAAAAAGAAGATATAAATTATTTTAAAACCTAGGCCTTGGGGCTGGAGTTGTGGCTCAGTGGTAGAGTGCTTGCCTGGCATGTGTGAGGCCTGGGTTTGATCATCAGCACCACATGTAAATAAATAAATAAAATAAAAAGATCTATTGACAACCAAAAACATATATTTAAAAAGAAATCCTAGACCTCAATGATGAAATATATTACTTTTGCCCCCAAGAAGCATAGGATCTAGAAGGAATGGCAAATAAGTAAACAATATAGTACAAGAAAAGCTTTAATGGGAACTATATATTGGAAGCTGTAGTGACCAGATTATAGTTCTGGCTCCATCAAAGCCATAACTCAGGCTCATCAAAGCCAAAGGTCAGGAAAGAGGTCTAATGAAGCTGGCAGGAATACTTGTAGGGCTCTAAGTTTGCCAAGAGGAGAATGAAATTCAGGACTGGGGCAAAGACTTAGATGTATTGCATATTTAGATAATGGGATGTCTTCTGATAAGACTCGGTATCTATGAAGTGATTAGTGTTAATGAACCTGAGAAAGCATGCAGGATTGGAGTTCTTTGTAAGATTACTCCATTGTCTTCAAAAATGTGATATTTTAATTCTTCTATCTACAACTGTTTTCATCAAAATGTAAAATTGACATTCAGTGCTAATATCTGAGTCAAATAGGAGAAACTCGAAGACTTACAAGTTCCTTTTATTTCAGGAATATTCATGGTATCACCTTAGACCTTTGAGACTTTGAGAAGCACAAAAATAAAAGTGGCTCAAAATAAATGAACACTTAAGAGTTGATTAAATTACACAAATTAAGTGGGTTGGATTTATTAGTTGATAGTAGAAAATGCACCATTAACCTTTCTAGCTATGTCTCCATGCTATGGAGAATTCCTCTTGGCTGAGAATTGTGTAAACTGGAAGTCAACAGTTGATTTCCTAGGCATTGCCTCAGTAATTCTAAATGAGTTCCAACAATGTACTCACATCATAGAGAGCTCTTTTTTTTTTCTTTATTCTAGGGAAAAAAAAACATATTATGCTAGAAGAATAAAATTTCCAAAATGATGTTGGTCACAATATAATGCAATTCATTTTCTTTCCCTTGTCAAAATACCAAAGTATGCTGTTGACAGGGAAAAGACAAAGTACATTCTGTTCTCATAATACAGTCAGGAACAGAATAATTTTTTTGTTGTTGTTGACCAATGAACAATAGGCTTTTGAGAACATTTATTTTGTTGGAAGAATAGATGAGTTTAGTCGAATCTATTGTGTCAATGAAAACTAAAATGTTTCTGAAAATACATGTTACCAGGAATTCAGGTATCCAGTCATTTTCTTCAACAAGCTGGTATTTGTACCATGAATTTTGTAACCGAAATAATCACGCTTTTGTATTTTCTCAACTGCTTAAAAGGATTGACCTTTACAGTAAAGCATACTTCTTGAACGTAATGAAATATTCTCAAAGCCTCTGTTCAAGTGAAGTTGAAAATTCTTGGATTGAGTTTGGTACATATATAGCTTGATATAAAAATATTTTGGCTAAACATGGTTTTCATCTTACTGGAATATATTCAATGATTATTAAATTAGAAAGACTTTTCAAATAGCTTTGTGATATACATTTTCTTAGGTAATGAAAGGAAAATTTCCATGTTTTCCATTGCCAGAATCAAAAGGCAGTAGGTATTCAATTCCTGAGAGCAGTGTCTGAAGAGCCTTCCTGGGAGCAGATTTTGTAAGTATATAAAGTTTTGTAGTTATTTGAAGCCCTCATTAGTCACTAGTTTCCAGTTAGGCTTGTTGACAGCCAGGCACTGTACTAAGTGTATCACAAAGTCAAATTGGATAGGCAACTTCCTAGGTAATAGGAGCTTACCTAAACTCTTCAAGTCTCAGTTTCCTGATACATTACATGAAATATTTTGTCCTATTAATGAAGACGTTAGCAAACTTGACAAAATTAAATTTTGTTAAATTAGAGGCATGTCCATACACATGCACACACAGAAATCATAATACACTTCCAAATAAGTTCTAAAAAATGTTTTTTTCCTATGTTGTTAACCAAATAACATCTACACATTCACTGGGAAAGGAAAATTGATTTGTTAAAAGCATCACAAAATTTAACTTCAAATCCAGAGTAGATAGATTCACAGAAACGGGTTGTTGTCTTGGCTTTTATTAACAGATAGGTAAATGTGTTCAATGTATGAATTTAGAAATACTTTCATTCTGAGAGAAACATCTTCTTCTGCATTGGAAGTGGGCCCCTACCTTCTTCGATAAAAAGGCAATGTTTAATTCACTCTAAATTCATAGTACCCTGGTGTATCCAATACTGACCTTGTTGTCAATAGGGACCTTAGAAGTTGGATTATGACTGAAAGTGAGAGGAAACTGAAAAGAAGAGTAAGTCATAATGATCCTTATAAATAAAACAATTCACACCAATGGACACACTTGCTCAAAGACAGTTGTTTGAACCATCCTGCTGGCTAATAATAGCTAAAGCCTCCCAAGAAAACCCAAATAAGGAAGAAGAAGGGATTTATGAACACCAATGAGGAAAGCATGGCTTCTAACATACTGTTTTTATTCATTTATTCAACAAAATAGATGTATATAGCAATTTCTTATTTCCTTTATTTTCAAAATCCTAATATAAAGTTTTGCCTAAATAAAACACTGACAGGAATATGTCTGATTTTGTACGTAATCTAGCTTGAAGGTGGTGTAGAATATGGGTCCTGATAGTTACTCTGATCTCTCCTCAGAATTCCTTGAACACTATGCTTTGAAAATCTTTCTTATTATTTTGGCAGTTTTCATGCTCATCGCCTTGTCTCTTACTTTCTCCATGAATGAGATACCATAAATGGTAGGGGAACCCCACTAGTTATGTTTCAAATATTATAAGAAAACTACACATCTCAAATCCATATTTGTAGCCTGGTACTCTCTACTGAGCACAGGATCCAATTTCAGCAGCTTACTAAGAAACTCCAGAATGATGTCCAAGAAGCAGCATAAACTCGATGTTGAGAAAAAACTCAGTTTATTGAATTTATTACCAAAGTTAAAAAACTCACTTCATGATATATGTATGCTGTAAAATGTCCTGTATCAATAGTTACAAGAAGACTCTAATATCCATATATTCCACCCTTAAATATAAGAATCTCTAATTCCTAATTCTTCTGCACAAAAAAATATTTTCTAATCTTGATTAAATTATTTGCCTAAAATGCAGTGTTTATCACGTATTTATGATGCTGGAATATCGTGTCCTGTTCTTTTGTATATCCCCACTTGTTAGTATAGCTCTTGATAGATATTAAAAACCTATAAGTATGATTTTATTGAATTTAGTTTTCTACCTTCCTCAAACAATATTAGTGTAAAGGAAAATTTCAAGACTTGATGCCTTATATTCTTCACCAAAAGATGGGGGAAATGAAATTAGTATTTTGCATGTCTTTCCTTGTCAACTAAGTATGAAATGACCTACTAATTGAACCATCAATTAGCTCAAAAAATAAGGAAAGAAGGAATTGCAAACGTATTTATGAAAGTGGTTGGGGCATAGCTCAGTGGTAGAGTGCAGGCTTAGCAAGCTTGAAGCCCTGGGTTGGAACCCTAGCATTAAAAAATAAAAAATATTGCTGTAGCTGAAGCTCAGTGGCAGAGAGCTTGCCTAGCATGTGTGAGGCTCTGTTCCATCCTCAGCACCACATGAAAATAAACAAATAAAATAAAATTGAAAGGAACCCTTAGGAGTTCCCTTCTACAATGGCTATTTTAAAAAAATAGAAAGAAAAAAAGAAATAAAATAAAAAATTTAAAAAAATCTCTTCTACCTTCAATGTTTTGCATACTTTTGGGGGAAAAATGAACTCATTATAATTGTCCTGTAAGAACAGTTTTCTTTTTCACAGTACAATAGGCATTAAAGATATCGCCTCAGATGAGTCAATGAATGAACTTCTTCTGATTTCAATTTTGAATCGACTTCATCACTCATGACAAACTCAGCACTTTTATAAATATTCTATTTATGAAAGATATATTTATAGGCAATGTAAGAGAATTCATCCTCTCCCTATTTTAATTAAGGAAGCCAAGCAGAGACTAAATTAAACCTGATTTGCATGACGTGCTACTTGCTATAACTTGAAGTAAACAAGGCACAAAGAAAACATGGTCTTGAGAAAAAGACTGGATTCTTAAATTTCAAAATAAAGGATTGGATTAAAGTGTAATAGTCAAACCTTTCAATGCTTTAATGATGAAACTATCACGTCCTTTCACAACAATTCATCAGAATTTGGAACAGAAGTCACATTTGTTCTGGGCCATGCTTTTATTCACTCTTCCACCAGAAAACTTCCGCTACTGCCAACAACCAAGTGAAGATATTTTTTACCCATTTATCCTTTTACCAATGTGCCCTTAACCACTTTAGAACCTGTTCTCTTATCCTCAAAAAAAAAAAAAAAAAAAATCTCTTATTTCATCACCAAGTTAATACACTGGAGAATCGTTTCAGAAATATCTGACTTGATAGATTGAAATAGATTAGGATTCAAGAGCTAATGGAAAACCTAATACGAATCCAGCCTCCCTAGAGGAATACAATACATTATAATATAAGATGAAATAAGCTGTTTTTATTTTAATGTATCTTGTAGTATAGTGTCTAATCTTCAGAGAAAGGCTCTGAACTTGCAGTCTTCAGGGAGCAAAATCTCTACTGTCAACCAGTGTTGTGAAGGTCATAGTTCTAACTTTGGAGATTACATTGTAGGAATACTTTATTATAATGGGAGCAGGACTCTTTGATTGTTGGCCTCACACTTGGAGGGAAGCAGCACCACACTTTAACTGTTGACTTAATGGTTAATACTGATGGGTTAAGCAATAGAGCAAGCAAGAAACAGCAACAAAAATCTGAAGACTAGGGGTCAGGGAGGACCTTCCTTCTCTATTCCTGAGCTATCTCTGATTCCACAGTCTCCCTGCCCTGGGAGAGTGCAATCATAACCCTGAACGGTGAGTGGAAAGAGAAGCTAAGCACAATAGATCAGCCCTCCACGTTTCCTTCCTTTGGGGAGTGAACTATCTTAAGAAATACATTCTCTTCTCTGCAACTGGAGGTATGTCAATCTATGTAATTAAGAGGGTAATTGGGAAACCTATTTTTCACATGTACAAGTGATATCTTCTTATGTCAATTTTATTAATAAAAAGGAAATATTTGACTGATTTATTCCTGTCAATAATAATTCCTGATATATTCCTCCTTCTTATTTTTCACTTGGTTCAGAACTATGACAGGTAAGTTGAGGAATATATTTTGGGGAGCTCTCAGATTTGAGTTTATTAATACCTTCAAATTTTTTCCAGGTACTAAAAACAAAACATTGACTTAAATTAAATGTTACAGTGCATGAAAAATGCTGAGCACACCAGTATAGTGCCTAGTACATGTTCACACTGCCCTTTCTCCTTTACCACCAGTTCCTAGAGTGGCTGCTGCTGCTAGAGCTACTACCACTACTAATTAATACTACTAGTATTTACTACATGTGAGGAAACAATCCAGAACATGTCATCAACAACTATTAACTATTTTCTTCCATTATGTTTTTACAACAGTTTTAGTTTTTGTAGCTTTACCATACTTGTTAAGGTTGTTACTGAACACTGAAAAATTGCTTATCATTCTCAAGATGGAATTATTTTTTCTTGCAACTAACTTGTTCTGTAACTCTTAGACTTCATTGAGTCTGTACAGAATGGAAATGGTACCTCCCTTTATGAATAATTGGATGTGTACAATGGGTGACAGTATCTTCTTAGGCTGAATATAGAATTTTTTAACACTTCTAAACATTTCTCAAACTTTAGAATGGGTATAAAATAAAACTGATTTTCTTGCCTGAGGACATGAGGTGTATCTCTCTGCCATTCATTGTGCTGATCCTGTTAGGTTTATTGAACTCAAAGTGCTGTAGACCTAACCCCTCAAGTGCCATACAAAGACTAAAAGTTTGTTTTTCAAAATGGAAGGAAGGAAGGAAGGAAGGAAGGAAGGAAGGAAGGAAGGAACGAAGGGAGGAACGAAGGGAGGAAAGAAGGAGAGAGGGAGGGAGGGAGGGAGGAAGGAAGGAAGGAAGGAAGGAAAAGAGAGAGAGAAAGAGAAGGGAGGGAGGAAAAGAGGGAGGGAGGGAGGGAGGGACAACTTTTCTCTGACTGAATCAGAGTCTACAATCTTTCTGTTCTGAAATCTAATAAATTTGGCACAGAGAAAAGTCACCTAATTCTCCTATTCGAAGTCTGCTTAACGACAAGGATCCTGGTCCATTTCTTTAGGCGTGAAAGGACACACACCACAAAGTGCCAGTTCTCGTAGGCCTTCATCCAGAATATTGATGCTTTGATGATAACAGAATTCTAAAAATACCTGTTTTCCTCTCTGTCATTGTATTCTGCCACCACATATACATAATACAAATCATTTTGAAATAGGTTTTTATAAAGGTTCTGGAAAGACTTTAAGCCACATTTATATTCCTGGGATTTTCATCCATACCCTGCCCTTCTAAATAGATCCTGTTTTTGCCTATTTCTAGCCATATGCTAATCCGTTTTCATTTTATGTTCTGCTTTAAAACATAAAGCTTAGGACAGTTTCATTATTTTCTCTTCTTTTAAAATATTTTTTAGTTGTAAAGAACATTTTATTTATTTATTTATTTATTTATTTATTTATTTATTTATTTATTTATTTTTATGTGGTGCTGAGAATCAAACCCATTGCCCCATATGCATGAGGCAAGACCACTGAGCCACACGATCACTGAGCCACAACCTCAGCCCTCATTATTTTCTTTAAACATTTGTTTTGTTAAAGGCTTCATTTGTCACAATCCAGAGACACATTATAAATTGTGTCTAGATATAAAAAACTAATTAGTGTAAAACCCTGGATAATACAAGTCAAGGGAGTTTAGCACTCTTCTATTTTAATCTGAACCTTTAATTTGGTCTCAACATTGATTCAGTTTTTGGAAAGGAACAAATATTTGGCCTCTGAATTAGCCTCAGAGCATGTACTAATGTTAAATTTCTGTTGTGTTTTTATGTGCAAAATACTAAGAAGTGAGCCATTAAATAACTCAAGATAAATTAAATGGAAATCTATGGAATTGAGCTCTATTGTTTTATGTTATGTTGGACCACTGTGTGCTGCAGAAGTACCATTCCATAGCATTGTCCTTTCATTTATCTTCCAGTTTGAAAACTGGACATCTATCTAGTTGATATTTATACTGCCTGTGTTTAGATTATCTGTTCAATCTTTCTTGCCTCATGGCTTTTCTTAACATTCATGGGTCTCATATTCCTACTGATTTTGAATGCTCCATAACCCATCAATAAATCGGTTGGCTGTATAACAAAGCAATTCAAACTACAAGAAACTTTTGAATGGAAATGTGTACTGGCAATGAACCTTTATGTAATTTTTGAGTGTCCAATTCTTTCAGCCTTTAGTTTTCTGAAGCCAGTGAATAACAAGTGGAGCAAACAGTTTTTCTGACCTCTTTCAAGGTAATGTTAAATATATTTTTTTAGATGTTGATGAACCTTTATTTTATTCTTTTATTTATATGTGGTGCTGAGAATCTAACCCAGCACCTCACACGTGCTAGGCAAGTGCTCTCCCCCACTGAGCCACAACTGCAGCCCCTCAAGGTAATTTTATTATTTCCCAATAATGGGAAAAATGAACTATGTTATGCCATAAATGTTTAATACTGGAATACCATGTCTCTAGAACTTTGCCATAATGAAATTAAAAGCTATTAAAATTATGTTGTGTTATATCATTTGGAGATTCTGCCTTACAAATAATAAGATGAATATGTTCCTTTATATATAGCACGTGAATAATAGCATATAAAACATGAGTTACTTGTACAATTAAATTTTGCAACTGCCATAGCAAAGAGGTAGTTCAATCTTGTTATTCAACTTTTATTAAGTGATATGTTACCAATACCCATTAAATAAATTTAACATTCAATTATATAGAACTCTCATTCCCATTTGTCTTGCTGCATGTGTGTGTGTGTGTGTGTGTGTGTGTGTGTGTTGCTGGGGATTGAACCCAGGGCCTTCTGCATGTGAGGCAAGCACTCTACTACCCACTGCCTTGCTGCATTTTCTGTTGAATTTGGGACTAACTAAATAAATTATTTGTTTCAGCATCCTGAAGGAAAACTCTCAAATTTGCTGGTTCTCATCTACCTTTTTAGGACAAAATATCTAAATAAAGAGATCCAGATTAATTTGCTTATGTAATAAATTTGTAATGAGTTCAGCTTAGGTCAGATATGAGATAACTGAAGAATGCAAAGATACATAAAACATGTTTTCTGTGTTATAAAAATAATAATAATTCTAATTAGTGCCCAGTATTTATAATAGTTATTAGTTTAATGAAAGTGCACTTCACCTGAAAAGAACATACAATAGGACACCACCATGGATGTAACTCTGATCTAAAATAACCTACAGCATGTGTCAGGAATGATATCATGACAGGTCTACATGGAGCTTGCAGAAAAGATGTGTTCTAGTATACAGTGGTGTTTATGAATTAGCAGGGTTTTTATTTCTCATGATGAGACTAAGAAGGGAATACAGTCAAAACTTAAGAATTTGGATTTGGAAGAAGAGCAAGTCATATAAATTATATTACTTCAAACATTGTAAGTCATTACACCATTTGAAACTTATGAAGTGATAAAATTATTTGTGCATAAAAGCATAGTTATTATCTTATTAATTATCATACATATGGCTACTCAAATCTATTTCCATAACTACTCAGACAGCATGCTACTCTGAGGGAAAAAACACTCAATATGTTCAAGTCGGTTATTTTTAATATACAGAGGCAAATACATTGCATGGTGGTACAGACAGTTAAAAAGCTTCCAAGCTTAAAAACAAATTTAACTCTGTTATCCATAACCACTCAAATACAATTTATCACATGATGCTATTCATCAAGAATAAGCCACTTAGAGAAGTGCTCATCAACATGTGCCAATTTTGCCAATAGACATATAAATAATTGTGCCTGGAGTTGATTAGCTTCTATTCTTTCTCCACAATATTTTAAGCCAAGAAATTTTTTGAATGGGTTTGGAGTCTATCAGTCTCTTCCTATCTGCCACCACCATGTCACTTCACAAATAAATAAATGCTATTTTCAGAATTTGGCAGTGAAAATCTTTTGGAAAAACATAAAAAAAAAAAAAAAGAAACTATTTAACTAATTTTGGATTGGTATCCACCTCTATGTCACAGTATAGGCCCACTGCAGCTGATAGCACTCATTTTCTCAGTTACCTTTTCAAAGTATTTAAATACACACTTTTATGAAACTTTTCAGATTTCTTTCCTTGGGTTCTTTGTGTTCCTTAGAGGAAAAGACTCAAATGGGCTGTGATAAGTATTTCCATTCATTGCTTCAAGTTTTTACAAATATTAGTCATCAGGAGTGAGAGCAGAGAGGTTGGCAAGCATCAGAACCTACAGCCTGCACAAGATGGGACACCAGCTAGGAACCTATCACATAGTTTTAAGAACTGAACCATAGAGAAGTTAGAGCAGAACTCATCCCACCACTCTTCCCAATTCTCTTTCAGGGAATATCTCCCTGGCATTAAACTTAACAGAGCAAACTGAGATGCAAAATATCAGCAGGTACTGATGGGAATGTGTTGCACCACTTTCTATGACCCAGGGGCCCACAGAATACAAGCCACAACTTTTTTTGAAGTTTTCAGATTTGTGGTACATGGGATACCTTGTAAAGGCAAACTTATTGAGGTGGTATAGGCACTGGTTAACACATGAAATCTCAGGCCAGTGGAAGCCTTGGCTCCACCACTTCCTAGTAGTAAAGATACACACCTTTAACTTCTCTCCTGTTCAGTTTTTTTTCTAGTCTGTTTTGCGTTTTTATAACATAATACTAAATGTTGAGTGAAATGTAAAGAAAACATATTTATTCAGTTCTGAATTGTGATGGCAAGAGACCCCTGGCTGCTTCTCAGCATAGTGGATGGCAATACATGGAGCGAGCACTTGCAAGACTTGCAAGATGGAAATCACATGGCAGGAGAGGAAGCAGGAGAGTGAGCTGAAGCAGCTAGGAGCTTTGTGTAACCACCTGTTGTTATGGTGATCCCTCCAGTCCATGAAAGCAACAACTCACTCCACCAAGAAAAGCACCAGCCCTTCTTAACTAACTAATCATCTTTTAGAGGTACCACTACCCACCAACACCACACTGGGGAACAAGCTTCCACACATGAACTTTTGAAGAACAAACCCCGTATCTAAAGGGTATCATCCTTCTGTAAAATGAGGTTTATAATTAAAAAAAAAACTTTTATCAAGATATTATCATGCTGATTAAATAAAATTGCATACATAGATAATATTTAAAAGAGACCATGGCACATATTAGATGCTAAATAGGTGTTAATTGGTATTGCTAACCCTTTGAAAGGAGGACACTTTCACTGCAGGACTTGGTGAAAGACTAGACTGACACAAGAATAGGATCCTGTTTAGAATGAGTTATACTTTCCATGTACATATAATATGTCAAATATATTCTACTGTCATGTAAATCTAAAAAGAACAAAAAAAGACTATGTTGATAATATTTCATGTACGTATGCATGTACATTTGCAAATTTTAAAAATACTGGCAGGAAGTAAAATACAAAACAGTGGATATGTCTATATGATGCCATTAAAATTATTTTTATTTTTTCTATTCTCTCACATTTTATTAAATAATAAAATATTTCCATTAATATCAGAAAACAGTTACCAAAATTCTTAACTCACGCAATAAAAACATACTTCGCTTTCTGTTTATAGATATGACTGTCAAATACTAATAAAATCATTAAAATAGCATCTGACACTTATTTAATAGTATATGTTTTCTTCTAAAATCTCTACATGTATTAACTTGTTTATACTCATAATAATACTATGGGATGATGTAATTTTTAAAAAATCTTGTTTTAAAAACAATTTCAGATTTACAGAAGAGTTATAAGCACAGTGCTGAAAGCTGCCCTATCCCCTTTACCCAATTTTCCCTGATATTGCCATCTGTGTTAGTAAGATTTCTATTGCTATGAAAAAATATCAAAGCCAGGCAATTTAAAAGAAAGAAAGGTTTCTTCTAGCGTAAAGTTTTAGAGGTTTCAGTCCATGGTTGCTTGTCTTTGTAGCTTTTAGTTCTGCAGCAAGGCAGTTCATCATGGAGGGAGCAGAGTAAAGCAATGCTGCTCATTCCTGATGGTCAGGAAGCAAAGACAGAGGAAGAAGATGGTCAGGGACCTAATATCCCTTTCAAGGGATATGATGACCTAACTTCCTGATGACCTAACTTCCTTCCATTTGACCCTCTCCTAAAGGTTCCATTACTTACCAATAGCACCATGGACTGGACCATGGACCAGGACTTTTGGGGGAACATTCAAGATACAGAAGACAGCACAATCTTACACATGGTAGATTTATGAAAAACCAAGAAATTAACATCGCCACAATACTCTTAACTAAAATGCAGGTTTTATTTGGAATTCCCAAGCTTTTCCCACAACTGTCTGTAGGTCACACAATCTAATCTGGTATATCCCATTGCATATATTCACTGTGTCTCTTTAATCCCCTCTAATCCTCTCATCTGTGGCAGTCTCTCAGCCTTTACTTGTTCTTCATGACCTTGACACTTTCAAAGAGTCTCAGTCAGGTAACTGTGGAATGCCCCTTATTTTGGGTTTGTCTGATATATTTTCATGATTGAAATGAGGACATGGATTTTATTGAAGTATCCTTCTCACACTATATGAGAGGGTATCTTATAGCAACCTAATTTATTGGTAGTGATGTAAACTTGATTATTTGGTTAACATATTGTCAGCTAGATTTCTCCATTGCAAGCTTCTATATTTTCATTTTTTAAAAACTGTATTTCTTAGAAGTGAGTCACTGGGTCCAGCATGCATTCAAGGAAAGGAGAGAAACTAAACTCCAACTCCTGGAGGGAAGACTATTATTGAATTTGTGGATATGTATTAAAACCATCATGAAAATCAATAATTAGGGGAAATACTTGTGGTCATGCAGATATTCAAATTATCCTTAAAGTGTCATCCACTAATTTTAAAATTCATCCATGGTTCTTGCCATGAAACACAATTATCATATGATGTTCTCAATGTGATTTTCTACTTTCATTCCTTCTGCATTCCTTATTTCAAATTATTCTGAAGGAAGACTTGTGCTTTCTCCCCAAGTTAGTTATTTGTTTCATCAATTATTTATAAAAATGTTTTATAATTTTTTTCATTATAAAACAATGTTTATTGTAAAACAATGTTTTATTTTTTGAATTATAATTGAGTAATACCATTATTTATTTCATTGGTCAAATTTTCACAGCTTCAGCCATTGGGAAAATTTTCAGATTGGCTGCTGTGTCATTAGACATGCTCCTAGTCTCATCTTGTAATCTTTTGCCCCAAACATAGAATCGGCTATTTTTCCAGGAAAGTGCTGCTTTCTAGTATTGGAGAATGGTTGTTAGAAAATGAGACCATTACTGATATGCAGAAGCTCATCCAAAATAAGGGGAAGGGGATTTAAAACAGAAGAAAAATGATCAGTGGAGTAGATGGAGGGGATTGAAGGGGAGGGAGGGGCATTGGGATAAGGAAAGACAGTGGAATGAATCTGACCTGTGTGAATAATTTTCGTATTACATATATGAATATAGCACAATGAATCTCACTACTATGTGTATCAACAAGACATCATTTTTTAAAAAAATCGATAAGCAAATAGCCAAAAGATTAGTAAAGTACAGGGAAGGGAACCGGGCAGGTGGAGGGGTGAAAGAGGGGAAGTAGAAGGGACTAAATTAGAACCAATTATATTCCATGCTTTTATAATTTTGTCAAAATGAATCCTAATGTTATGTACAACTAAAAAGAACCAATAAAAAGAAAAAATGAGATCATTATTTAGGTGTGTTCATGCTACTGAGATGCCAGTGATTCCAGGACATCTTAGCAGCCAGAGCTAGGACACATACATACTATCCTGTGTGTATACGCATCTCTATGGTTATTTCTGGATCTATTATCTGCATAAGCCAATTGAATAAACATGAGTTTACACTGTTATTTATGACTCTTGTCCAAAACCACAGTATTCTCATACTTTCCTGTTTATTTAGCATTTACTTTCTCTGATAGTGAGAAAGTTGGCTACTGTTTTCATTTTTTATTTACTTATTTGTTCAATCTTAGTATCTATGTAAAGTAGCCAGAATTATAAAAGGTACCCCTTGAGGGATGAATTTACCAAATAAATAGAGTGCTTACCATAGTTCATTTTAGTCATTAACTTTATAGATGTCAGTCAAAACAATAGTTTCCAATGTTACTTAGCGCTGTCCCTTCTTCCCATCTTTCAGTAAGCTTGTCATCCATGTGTCACATATGTCACAGTAGGCTTTTATCATGGGATTCTTTTTTTTTTTTTTTTTTTTTGCGGTGCTGGGGATTGAATCCAGGGCCTTGTGCTTGCAAGGCAAGCACTCTACCAACTGAGCTATATCCCCAGCCCTTCATGGGATTCTTGATATGACCACTGATTTTTAATTTGCATACAGGTAGGTTTGCTTATTGAGGTTTGACAAATACAGGGTTATGTATCTACAACTACAGTATCATACAAACCAGTTCTTCCATACTAATATCCTAATATTTTTCATGTATGTCTTATTCTTAGTTAATTCTTCCCCCACAGCCCTACCCTCTTATGGTCACTGATCTGTGTTCTATCCTATCATTTAACTTTTCCAGAATGTCATATGCATGGATAATATGATAAGTAGATTTTCATGTGATTTCTTTTGCCTTGAAAAATTAATTACAATGTAAAAACTGAATTTTTCCTTTCAAAGATAAATTTTTCAACAAAAAGAAGCAAAAGCAAAATTTTGCTGTGGAGTAAGACCATCTTAAAATACTTTAAAATATAATTTTTAGTTTGAATAATGAAAGTGAGTCATTTCTAAATCTCTCAAACCTACATTCTTAAAGAAACTGAAAATAGATTTTCAAATGCAAAGTTTTAGTGCATTTTTGAAAGCATTCTTTAGAACTAGAAAAATTCATTAGCATTCCAATGAACTTATAAGAAAAACTGAGAAAAGGAAAGTTGACTATGGCCAAATGTTCAAAGACTTATGGTTGTGTTTTGTTTTTGTACCAGGGATTAAAACTAGGGGCACTTAACCAATAAGCCACATCCCTTCATCCCCTGTTCCAGTTTTATTTTTATTTATTTATTTCTTTTTCAGACCCAGCCTTGCTAAGTTGCTGAGGCTGCCTTTGTACTTGGAATCCTCCTGTCCCAGCCTCCCAAGCCACTGGGATTACAGACATGCACCACTGTGCCTGGTAAAGATACTGTATTTTTTATAATTTGAAATGAATAACCTGTTTTAGGGTGTATAGCTTTTTTAGATGTAGGTGTACTTAAGAAGTAACTGTTTTTCAGGTATGCCAATAACTAAAATGAAGTACCGAAATAAGCAGAACTCAGAACTGAGATTTGCACTCACCTAACCAAAAGAATGAAGAATTTTAAATATATAAAACAATTTCAATCATAATATTGTTGTTTTGCATTTCTCATTAATAATTGCAATTAAAATACATTCAAGTATTATTAAGCTTATATAAATTTATCTTTTTAATGCATTTCTTGGGTATATTTTAAAAAACAATGCATTAAAATATATAGCAAACAATGCATTAAAATATATAGCAAAAGTATGTGATTTATAATAGGCACATAGATATATTGGAGTAAAGTTTGCTTCAGGTTTTTACTATTAATGGGTTCATAGAAGGCACATGCTCAATTCCATGACACACTTAAGAGTACTAGGAGTGCCATGGCTGCACAAGATATTTTGTGCATTTCCTGTGAAATCTTGGGTCTGGACTGTGTTTACTATACCCATAGTCATGTTTCTCCATGTTAAAAACAATTGAGAACCATTAGGCAGAAGACTTTAAAATCAAATGGTTAAAATGACAGTAATTGGAGAAAATGATGTCCCTGTAAGATCCCCCTCACCATAGCAGAATGTCCCAAAAGCGCTGGTGGCTGCAGAGAGAAAGATACTTTAAGAATTTCCTTGGGGAAAAAAAAAAAAAATGAGAGCATTCAACTTTCCCCTTAAAATTGTTTTTCCATATTCACAATAAAGACAAACATTCCGACAAAGCTTCCAAAATGCGTATAGTGCAAACCATAGGTTCATTTAAAGTTATTTAATAGCAGAATCCTTTCATATCTGGCTGTAGTTTCAGTTTTGTATTTGTGACATCAAAATACATTGCTAGTATAGCATTCATATACATCTGGCTTTTTAATCACTCCCTGAAGACATATTTTTGCTCTTATTGGATGAATTACTAGATTACGAATCTATGCCATGTTGTTTCGATTTTCAGCCTTCCAAACTGTGAGCTGAAATAACCTTTTTCTTTACAAATCACCCAGCTTTAGGTATTCCGTTGCAACAGAGAAAAACTGGGCTAATAAAACATCCTGTAGCTTCCAATAGCATTTATTCACAATGACTTAAAATCATTTTGCTTTCTGTAGACGAATACTCAGAGGACATTAATGCTGAACATTTTATTTACATTGTGTTGAAGTATGGTGTCTTCAATCCAGTCAGAGACATGATAAAATGATAACAAAACCAGTGATTTGGGAACTGGAATCCTAAATTCTTCCTCTACCATTATTTTCCTTCACCTCAATGGGAAAATAGAACCGAACAAAATGCTGAGGTATGCTCCTCCTCTTGTTCTTACTGTAAGATGACAGCTTACCTGGAAAGACTGAATATCACCATTCTGGAGGGTGAAATGACCTTATATCTTACAAACTTGGGTAGAAGAAATCAAATTACTACTTCTGAAAAAATATAGTCTATTTTATAAAATATTTTTTCTTTCAGAGCAAATCTAAAACAAGGAACCATTTTCCTCTTTAAAAAAAAATGCTTTCTTGCAAAGGCTTTATTTAATCTGTCAAGAAACCCAAATTATGGAGAATTATTAAAAGAAGTTTAGCAAAGTTTATCATTGTAGGAAATATTACAAAAATGTATTCCTTAAGATTCACCATTGCCATGAGGGAAATGTTTCCCAAGATTTAAAGTCTTATAAAACTGTTAAAAAACAATGTTGAAAGCATCATTTTCATCTCTGCAAACTATTTCAAGTTGAATTTTTATTCCATTTCTTATTTGTCATCCTTCACAAATATTTAAAGTGTTCAACAGGCTTAGAGAATTAATTTGCATCTAGGGGTTTTGAGGAAAAAATATGAATTTGGGATATCTCTTGATTCTCAAAGTACTTCTTAAAGCTGTGTTATCATGGGAATGACATGGAAGTGGGAAATAAAGTTAGGAGGCCACATTGTCTCACGTACATGGTTTAGAATTCACTGCAAAATTTCTAGAGAAGCAATTACACAATTTATATCCAATTGAAAGAAGAGGAACAGTTTCTAGGTCATCCAAATATATTCAAAAGACATCAAGAAAAAAAATTATATAATCTGTCAATGTTCTCCTCCATTTTTCTTAGTTGGTTATAGTTGAAAATCCATCCTGCAAATTGAAGCTGTACTTGCTTGATGCCACTAAATCAAATAGAATGTCAGGTTTTCATCAATAGGAGACGTGAGTGCTTTTCCAATGTGAGCAATGTTCTAAGCACTACAAGAGAAGCAGTCATTTCTGTTAGGAGCCTAATCGATCTAGGTCTGGTTCAGTACTTAGAGGGTCAGTAAACACTAGTTTAATGAGATGCTCCGATGAAGACACAAAGAAAGGAATCTCTGATCTGAGTTCTCAAGTCAAATAAATGAAGAGAAATTGTGCCTACAGTATTCCCTTCCTGGAGATTCTTGGTGTAGAATAGCCTATCAGGGGCTAAGATGTTCTGCCTTTTATTTTTCTGTTTAGTTAAAGTAGCTTTAGTTCCATTTACTATATGCATCCACACATACACATATTGCTAGACAGAGCAGTAAGTGTGCTGTGGAATTCACTTTGGGAAATGATGATCTTGTCACAGATTAGGCAAATCCCCAACAGATGTGTGAGTAAATATATTTGAAATGAAGTTATGAGAGTTGGACATTCATATTATTTCATTTTCCTAAATGAATTTGAAGTTTACCTCTTTTGAGTTGAAAATTTAACCACAAAATTTCTTTCTTTTCTCATGCTTTCTCCTTGTCTTAGATAATATTCTTTTAACTACTATAATGTAGAAATTTTTGTGCATGCATATAAAAACATATAGGTAAAATTATAAAAATAACATCTACTCATATATTTTATACTAACTTCAAAATTACTGTTAATACTATAAAAAATTCCCTGCTCAAAAAGAAGTTTCAGAGGAATCCAAATTTAGTACACTTTGATCTTTTGTGGAGTATTTTGAGGAGATCTATATATCATCATATAAAAATTGTTTTACTCTGAGAAATGACATTAAACAATCTATATATCAATCTAGCCATTTATCTTTATTCAGTCAAATGAGGATTTGAAAATAATATTACTCAGAAAATTGTCATTTAGCATGCATCAATCCATGAAAAAATGATTGTGTTTTCAAAGATATTGATTCCTTGTGTGAAAGCAATTTAACAAATAAGAGAATCTCTGGATCTGCACGATAACACTATAAACTTTTTTTTAACCTTGAAGGACCCAGTTCTGCTCTAATAACATTTTTTAAATATAAATTTATCTTCAACTCTTCCAGAACAAACCAAGCAATCTGGGTCACAAATGGCAAATGACAATATATAGCATGCCCAAACTGAAATAAGCAGTCTTGTGTTTTGTCTCAATCATCGTTCTGGGTTTCATCTCCACTGGCCCCAGGAACACCAGCCAGCAGAAGTGAGGCAGAATCTACTGTGAACATGTGTCTCTACTAAGAACATGTGTCTCAATAACTGGGATGATTTTACAGCGTGGACTTTGTTAAGTGATGACTAGATTGATATTTATTTAATGATATTTTACTAGACATGAATTTAAGCATGAATATAAATAGCAATTCTCAAAGCACAGTACATTGAGCTCTGATACAAACAACCATTTCCTCTTCACTAGAACACTGATTAGGGTCTAAACAAACTGGTCAAGAACAATGTGCTTTTTTACCTGGTCTCTTCTCATTATACCATGCAAGTTGTGTTTTTCATCAGTATATACTATGCTGTCTCTTCTGCATTTGGTTTACTGGTTTGAGGTCCATAACTTAGAGATAAGTCTCCAATTTTGCTTATAGATCGACCAGAGATTTTTCTCAATTATGCAAAGCTATTATGAATTGATATCCATGGAGTTTTGATCCCAACAATATATCTACAAACAACCTGCTAATTTTTTTTTTAAACTAGATTTGGACCTGTCTAATCTGCTCATGTGTCCTATGTCACCAAAATGCAGGCTTCTGAGCTATGGCTGGTAGAAGGGTTGTATTCCACTTTTTCAGTTAGCTAACTGTGCTGCCTAATTGGATTCCAAGCTAAAAAAATATTTCTCTTATGAATGGAATTATAAATACAAAGGCATTTCTTTTGTAACATCATTAGCTTCCTGAGCTGTCAGTGATCAGGATTTTCCTGTTCAATGATGTCCATCTTTATTTGACAATTTCTTGTATAAGTTATAATGGCCTTGAGAAGTTAACTGTGCTGTATTCTCCCATTTCCTACATATCTTCTTCTTTGTTGTGAGGCACTTTTAGAAGCTTTGAGATTTCTATTAGGCTTATAATCTAATGATGCAATAAGGGATACCTGAGTGAAGTATGGATTACTAATCCTTATTGAAAGAAGTGAATATTCAACATCTGATTCTCATAAACACTTTTCCTGTACACTGTTCTTACTAAGGCCTCTGGCATGTAAAGATTAATGGTCTCAATCCTTGTTCACTTGTTCTTTTGCCAAACTGCAAACTTCTCCATTGGGCCTGAGTCAATTGGAACTGTGAACAACTCAAGTCTTCTTCACTTTGAAATTCCAACATCAAGCTCAGTTGAATGCCACAATTTGGTTTTCTCACACTGTTGTCTTTTATGCTCTCAACCTTCATTTGAATATACTACATTTAACTTTTTAATTTGACATTGAAATCTCTTGCTGAGAAGTTATAACAGCAGAACAACAAACCATGAAATACGTTCCAAAGAAACTTTTGCCTAAAGAACTTTGAAGAGTTTTCATTGATCCTAAATAAAAGGCATTTATTGGGTTTTGAATTATTTTAAATAAACATATCTCATGTCTGTGTAAATCTGATAGTATGGGACTCATAATCATCATACATTTAAAATAAAACTCCCTGACAAAATCATGTTAGTGTATTAGAATTTTGCTGCCCTGGTAAAGAGGAGTGTATGCCTTCAACTAGTCGTATAAACCAAACACCAGGCAGAGTAGTTTCTATGACTGAAACAGTCTTCTCAGTTTCAGCAGTCCTCAACATGTTTTAAGCAAATGTAACATGTATTTTGTGTTAGTAACCAGCCCCATTTCTGCTTTTCTAAGCCTGCCCCCATATTTCGGAAACTGAAAGATGGAAAACTTCATTTTCCAGACTCACTCTCTAGGACTGTGGTTTAGTTTCCATGCAAAGAACTCTGAAGGAGGAGAAGTAGAACCACTGCTCTCATTGTTCTTGCAGAGCTGGAAAGGCTCATGAACTTCAGCACTCAAACAGGAGGAGGAATTCCCCGGGCTTCACTGCATTTGCCCACAAATCACCAGTTCAGAACTTCAGAGACCTAAAAGTTTTGAGGAATTTCCCTGCTGTTTTTGTAATTCTCTATTTCCTAAAGAGCATTGTTTTGACTTACCGGGTAAATATATTTGGCAATAGCCCAGTATTGGCTTCCCTGACCTAAATACCCTGAGCCTTCTCACAGTTTTACATCTATAATCCCTCTTTTAAATCCCTTCCTGCTTGAAACACGTTAGAGCAGCATCTGTTTCCTTGTTCAAACAACTTACAGGGTATCTAAAGGAACTAGGATCCAGACCTCTTTTCATATTCAGCCCCCTACCTATTTCAGAAGAAAAGTTTCTCATGGCTAACTTACTTAAACCTTGAAGGGTTTTTTTGTTTTTGTTTTTTTTTTCATCTTCAAAAAACATGTAGGGTGGCAAAAGAGCAGATATTAAAAATATACCATTAGGGGAAAAAATCTTTACTATTAAGTCTTTGACTCTATTTTTCAGAAAAAAAGATAACATCCTTAGATCAGAAATCCTGAAACCCATCCAGAAAATCTTCAAGTTGACATAGTTATATGATCACAGGAAACCTTCATTCCGAGCACTATGGAGAGACAATTATAAACTGAATTTTTAAAATACATTGCTTATAAATTTGGATAAAAAAAGAAGAGCTAAGAAAATATGATGTACCATGAAAGCATACAAGAAGCCAAGAAAGAGAGTGAGAAATGAAAACCAAGATGAAGGAATCCATCAAAAATCTAAAATCCAGTGACAAGAAGTATGCATTGATTGAACTTGGATCTTACTACACACAGCCCTGAAAGGATCTGCGGGCTCTTTATGCGACCATAATTGAAGTGGAGGGACATGTGCTGATTTAGGAGAGGAATCAGGCTTCATTAACAGAAGATGTTGTGGAAAATTATTCTATTTTCAATTATAAATTAATTGGACACTGTTTATTCTCATAGGTTTCATTAGTAGAGCAGAGTTCCTTAGTAATTCAAGTGTGAAAAGTAACCTTTTCTTTGGAAAACAATGCTTGTCTTTAATTTACAATAAAACATTCTACAGGGTAAATAATTGTGTATTTTGGGAGCAAAATTAACTTTAGATCTTGGAAAGGTATGACTAATGTGAAATATTCCACTCCAAGAAAGGTAAATACCTTTGCAATATAATGAGTAATTAAGAAAGAATAAATTAAATACCACTTTTCCTTGGTCTCACAGAGGAAATACTTTTTATATCTTAAATAAACTGATCAGGTTTTGAGTTTGCAAATGCTAATTGTAAATGCTAGGCCTGAGTTTCTAAATGTTAATTCTTAATTATTATTCTTTTTAATATTCTTAATTTATTAACATTTATAATAGATCACTTTTGAGTTAGCATAGACTATATGTAATATTTCTTGTTAGTATATATGATTATTAAAATAAATATAAAATAATAGTTTAACAAAGAACTAACTATAGTTTATATTATTTAGATTTAGAAATAATGTTTATTCCTCTAGAATAATTTAAAATACATATGACACAATGAATAATCATAGGATACTTTTGAATCTAATTTCATGCAGTAATATGTAAATTATAGAATATGCAAATTAGTATACAAAATAAGCAAACTTACCAAAATTGGGTACCAAGAAACATTTTTTTCTACAGATTGGAAAGTTCAGGTCAATATATGTTTCTTTATATATCATAAAATTTGTTTCATTGATATTAAAAATAAATAGCCCAGCCTAGTGGAACAGAACATAAAGCCTTAGCAGAACATAAAGTATGTACAGATATATACTCTGTACCTATCTGGAGATATAGCTGTATTTCCAGTTAATTAAAAATAACAATAATGAGCATTCATGAAATTTAAAGTAGCTACTCTGTTAATAAGTGACAAAGTGCTTCAAACATTATGAGTTTGAAGATATTAACTTAAGCTCTGCTATTTACTTAAAAGGAGAAGGTTTTGATGACTGAATGCAATATTTCAATTAAAGGACAAAACTAAACATAGTGGTAATCATAGTGGTAATAACAATAATTTACTATTTAAAATTTCAAATGAAAGGAAAGGCTTTTAAATAATTTAAAAAATAGAATTCCAAATGTGAATCTGGGTGCAACAATATATTTTTGCTTATGTTCATTTCAAAGCCAAGGTTATCTATTTCCTCTCCTCCTGGTATGCCATTTATTTCATTTAACATAAACTTGTATAGCATTTTCAAAGTTTCAATCATCCAAGTATTATACCAATATTAACTAATTTAATGGTGTGAGTTTTGTTCAATGCTTAGATTATCCTATAACTACTTTTTTCTTCTTCATTAATATAAAAAGCTATAACATCTTAGTCATAATCTTATGCCAAAGTAGGAGATCCCCATGAAATATACTTTGGACAATAGCACATGCTATACTGTTATTATACCTTGGTGTCCATGAAAATTCCATGTGGACAGTTGATAGTGCTTGGGTAGCACACAGTGACTCAAGTAGAGTAACAGCCTTATGGCTTGTCTTCTCCTGTCCTTCCCTTAGTTATAGTTTTCCACCATTGCTTATTGTTCACACCCTTAAATTGCAAATAAGATAGTAAATAAATGTCTCCACATCAACATTTCTAATAGTCATCCCATGGAACACACTAGTCAAGGAATTCTCTGAGAACCAAACAAAAAACAATTTTAAAATGGCAAAATTGCACAAGCTCTTCTGTTGGTATGTACATCCAAAATGCCCTGAGAAATCTGGCTTTTCCAAACATATTCCAACTATAGCAACAAATACCCAACCCACTTTATTTTTTAATCAACATTTATCCAAAGTCCAAACAACTAGTACTTTAGAGAGGACATGTTGGCCACAATAGTTTACACCAGGATTCAGCAAACGATAGCCCACGGGTCAAATCTGACCTGCTGTCTATTTTTGTACAGACTATGAACAAAGAAAAGTTTTAAAAATTTTTAAAATGGTTGAAAAAAATCAAAAGAAGAATAATATTTGAAATCCATGAGAAATCCAGTTTCAGTAGTCATGAATTTTGATTGAAGCATAGCCATCATCATTCATTTATGTATTTGAATGGCTGTTTTTCCAGTTCTAACAACAAAACTGAGCAGTTGTGACAGAGGTTGTAAAGCTTACAGATTTTAAAATGCTTACTATCTCAACTTCTACAAGATTAAAAAAAAAATTCTCATCTGTATTCTTAAGAAAGTCTTCCATTTTCCCAACAAATATTTACAGAGTATGTTCCACAATGCCGTGCATCATTGCAGGTATTAAGAACACAGTGGTAGTGAGTTCCATGGCAGTCCTTGAGAAGGATGTGCTCCCCTACTAACACCCGAAACCTGTGAATAAATCATATTTGCAAAAAAGGTCTTTACAGTTGTAATAAAGTTAAGGATACTGAGACAATAGTGTCTTAGATTATCCAGAGAGACCATAATAAATTCAATGAAAAATATCATTATGAAAACCAGAAGAGAGAAAACAGAGGAAAGAGAAGACCATGTGTTAAGCTCACATGTGAGACAATGCAAGAAGGTTTGAAGATAAATGATTGGGTTAGAGCTGTAACAAAATCAGAGAATTAATCCCTGGTGGGATTAACTGACTGGTAACTGAAGGTAGGTGTGGTGTGGCTATTGGGTATATATTTGTATCTGGCCAGTAGATATTCTCTCTCTCTCTCTCTCTCTCTCTCTCTCTCTCTCTCTCTCTGCTTTCTGATCATCATGTGAGCTGCTTCCTCTGCCACACTCTTCCACTATGATGTTCTGCCTCACCTCAAACCCTGAGGAATAGAGTCACCTTGTATGGATTTAAGACCTTTGAAACCATGAGCCCTCTAATAAACTTTTCTTCCTCTACAATTGTTCTTATCAGGTTTTTAAGTTGCAGCAGAGAAAAAGCTGACTAAAACATCACATGAAGACAGAGAGGTTGAAGTTATGCAGTCACAAGTCAGATAATGCTTTGAGACCAGCAGCTAGAAAAAAAACCAGAAAGAATTCTCTTCTAGAGCCTTTGGAGGCTGCATGGTTCTTCCAACACCTTGATTTTAGACTTTCAGCCTCCAGAATGGTGAGAGAATGTTTGTTGTTTTAAACCATAAAGCATTTAACAGTAATTTGAAATTGATGATAATTAGTGCGAAAATTGTGCTGGAAGAATTAACAAAGAACTAGAAATTATACACTTATGCAGGGGGATGAGAAAGTTAAGAGTCAGAAGATGACCACAGCAAAAAAGAGGAAATAGATGATAGACTACAAGGCATGGCATTTGAAGCTGCAGGCATTTAGGAAGGAAAGAAGAAGATTAGCAAGGAGAAAGGAAGTCACAGAAGCCAAATAGATTCTATTTTAAAATATTAGTATCATTTTGAAGTAATTTTAATTAAACTCTTTTTATGAAAACATTATTTTAGTCAAATAGCACTGTTTTGTAAGAAAATCAATATTTTATGAAGAATCTTCTAGTTTCTGAAAATTTTACTCTATCTTTCTAACTCACCCTTTTCATTTCCACAACCATTACTGTAATAAAAATGCATTAATTTTCAATCTTCACTTAATAAGATACTTATTACTTCTCAGAATAGGTTAGTAGATCCAAATCATTAAAGTCTAATTCTTCATTTGTTGACTGTGCTCACCAACAGGTCCCAGATTCTCTCACATTGAAAAATATTTGTTGGTTCCAGTGACTTTGGGGCTGCCGAATTAATTTTCCTCTACCCTAAAGCTTCTACAGATCCACTCTTTCTACTCTTCCTCACCATTCATTTAGTGCTGTGCTCAAGATCCAGCCTCGAGCACACTAAACAAAGCCTTCTTCAGATGTACTTGCCTAGTCTCAACACTTCAGGTATTGGATAAAATCTCATATGACCAAACTAGGTTTTGCTAATACTTGTGTTATTTTTACACATGTTCATTTTATAAAATATTACTTAAGTATTTTATAGGGCTCCAAGGTTTTAAGGAAATCAAAGTCGTTTCCCAGTCAGTGTCTGGCAGAATATGCAGAGTACACACAGCATCCAATGGAGAGCCCAGAACACTTCCTTCATCTTTTTGTGCCTAGTAATATTCTACTGGCTTAGTCAGCTCATGTTATGGAGATCAAAGAGCTGAAATGGTGATCAGAAATTGTGAACTTTGTGTTACTTTTCTTTTGGATTTTAAAGAAAATTTGATATGTTGTTCCCTGCAGCTTTTTCTGTCTTAGGTAACGATGCTGGCTTTATATTTCAAGACTGTATCATCAAAATGTCCTGATATGTGAGAAGCCATATATTTTACCTGATAAAAAATGCAGTTGCAAGGCTCTGCATAAATCAGAAACTATTCTAAATACAGTCATTAATGCATGACAGAGAGAAGTCCAGGGTAAAATATAACTACTTAAGCATTTTATTTGGCATCTGATTTGTTCACATTCACATATACCCCAAGTACAAAACACAAAAGAAATCATTAATGAAAATTTACATTCAGTCCATGCCTACAAAGTGTGCATTGTAGGTGAATCTGAAATCTCAGCTACCATGTGATATGATCAGAAAAGTCAGTTGAAATATTGAAATACCTGTTGTGATAGTCATTATACCACTTAGTCTGTTTTTAAATTTCAAATTATGCACATTTCTTCTTTACCCTGTGAAATTAACTCTGAAATGCTTTCTATGTGATTAATTTGCTAAAGTTTATTAAAATTCATTATCTTATCTAATTGTAATTTTTAATTGTATAGAAAAGTTATATTTCATTCCTCAAAATCAATGCAAATCTAATTATTTTGGCTTTTTGGTGACATTTTTATTCTTGACAAAGTATTCTCTGGTTCTGCATGTAATTGATATAATAATCAATAATAGTCAAGGAGAATCTAGCCCAAACAAGAAGCAAATATTCTGTTTGAGAGGAAATAAGGCTCACTGGAAAAATTACCAGTCTAAATGTCAAGAAGTGTTTGAATGTCTCCTTCAAGACTCCTGCTAAAATTTAATTGCCAGTATGATGGTTTTAAGAGGTGGGACCTTTAAGAGGTGATTGGGACATGAAGACTCTGTCTTCCTGAATAATTCAATGCCATAATTGAGAGGGAGTGGGTTAACAGGGGGTTTGTGCCAGGTGTGGAGGAGCATGCCTATAACCCCAGTGGCTCATGAGGCTGAGGCAGGAGGATAGTAGGGTAGAAGCCGGTCTCAGCAATTGAGTGAGACTGTTAGTGACACCCTGTCTCAAAATTTTAAAAAAGGGGAGGGCACTGGGGATGTAGCTCAGTGGTTAAAAGCCCCTGGGTTCAATCCCTGATACCAAAAAAGGAAAAAAAAATGGATTTGTTATAAAAGCAGGTGTAGCCCTCTCTTGTTCACTGTCTCATATATATGTTAATTTTTCTTTTGCCATGCTATAATATTGAGGCCCTCACTGAATTCCAGAGTCATGCTCTTGGAATTCCTAGTCTCCACAACTGTCAGTCAAATAAACTTCTGTTGCTTATAAATTACCTGGGGGCTGGGGTTGTGTCTCAGTGGTAGAGTGCTCACCTAGCACATGCGAGGCACTGGATTCAATCCTTAGCACCACATGTAGATAGATAGATAGATAGATAGATAGATAGATAGATAGATAGATAGATAAAAGATAAAGTTTTTTAGAAAGAACTAAATGAGATCATGAAAAAAAGAATTACCTGGCCTGTGATATTCTATTACAGAATCAGAAAAAGGACTGTGACAAGGTGTAAGTTAATCCCTAATTTCATTTTGAACTTATTATGTGACCTTTGTCAAGTAACTTCATTTCTCTACAACTTTAGCTTTCCAATTAATACAAAGAAAAAAATTATGTGGTATAAAAGTTCTTTCTAATTCCACATATCCCACATTTGAGAGCACAAATAGTACACAGCAAGTTATACCTTGAACTTAAAAGATACTGATTCAATTCATGTATTTTTGGTTTTATCTTTTCTTAGTAACATGTTCAAATTTCTTTTTCTACTATGCTCTCCTCTTCCTTCCCTGTCTCCATTTCTTCCTTATTATATCTTTTTCTCTCTCCTTAACAAAATGAGATTATATTATAATAGACATTACCATGCAATTTAATTTTACCTTCAAGTTAGTTAACTATGTGTGCATGGACATTCTTTTAGTATAATACATAAACATTTACCTCATTATTTGCAATAACTCCATAATGATACATAATATGGATTTACTGTTGATTTTGATGGCGATTCAGATTTTGGATGTTTTCCAGTTTGTTGCAGTTACAGACAAAGCTGAAACAATCATTCTTGTGTGTCTATGTCAGTATATTACTAGTGCTTTCCTTTAATAAGCCTCCAAAAAAATGTATTGGTGCAAGACATGCATGCTTTACACTTCAATGAATACCATGTAGTCTTTACAAAAAGAAAGTAAGAATTCATGTAAGCATCCTGTGTGCAGGTAGTAGCCAGATTTAAAATCTCCCATGCCACTTTGAGGATGTGCAGCTGGTGAGAGGATAGGTTGGAATGGTGAAGACTTGGCCCATTTTTCGTTTTTAAAATGTGCAATTCCAGCGGCATTGCAGAAATGGACTGAATTTAAGATAGTCTGAAACCAAAAGGAACTGCTAAGAAGTGGTTACATAGTTTGAATATGGCAAAGCAAACTAACATCCTGAGCCAGGGCAATGCTGAATGATTGCAGAAAGCAACCGTGGAAATGACTCTTGAGATGGAAGTGCACTATGGGTGGTGGTAAGGCCATAAAAACTGACCAGTATTTTCAAAGAGAGAAGCCTGGTGATGTGATCAGGCAGTCTGTCTCAGAGGGTAAGATTAGAGCACAAATCTAAACAAATTCAGATTGAAAGCAATGTACATATGTAAACTCCAGGTTCTTAGAAACCAGAACAATAGTGATAGAAAATCTCTTTGGATTTCAAGTTCTGATAATCTGAACATAAGAGAAAATGAAAAATGGGAATTTTTAATATAATACATTATGGAAACATTTGGAAATTTAAAAGCTAACTGATAGTTTCAAACCCATTACCTTTACATTCTACTAAGTTTGCTAGGCTTTTGTCATAGTAAAGCAATCTAGGCATATTAATAAATGACCCCATTAAAACAGAGTTTATAAATCTGCCCACAAAAGCAAATGCTTTAAAAAATTACAGCCAGCTCATTAAAATAATGAAGGCCAATTTAGTGTGCATTGAAGAATTCCTGGTTGCTTTGCAGTTATTCTGTGTGTCCCTGCCCTTGTGAAGATGTCCTTTTTCTTCCTCTTGGGTTATTTGGGCATAGCTGCTTCTGTTCTAAATGTCTATTGCATAACTGATTTCATAATGCTGTTCTGTGCCCTTTGTGGTCCTTGTTGCATAGATAATCAGATTTTTATTTAGAGGGTGTAATGCAACAGATAGCACTGTTTTTACACTATGAAATCTAAGCCTCCAGAGGATTGATCATCCTGAAATTGGCTAGTCTCTCTCAGTCTCTAAATTAAGAGTTAATAATACATTTTGAAAATGAACATAATTAAGCCAGCAAAGAAACATCATTTTAACTAAAATATTTTAGAGAAGGCATTCCAATTTTTTATCTTAACCAACTAACTGCTGTTATTTTTACCTAAGGGCAGGATTTTCTTTGTCTCTTCCAAAGTCTGTGTGCATCATTGCTACATTTATTCATTTCACTATTTAAACTTTATTCAGGGAGCATATTTTGCAAGATTTTTATTCCGATCACCTCCTGAAGAATGCTACCTGGCTATGTGCCACACAAACAAGCAAACCCTAAGAAAGAGAGAGGTAAGTGGACAAGACATATTCAATAATAATTGAGTAAGGAATTTAGTTGAAATTTGAATTCTATAATAAAGTCTAAAACTAAGTCCATTTCTAAATCAATCTTTCTAAGTCATAAATGCATGAAAGTAGACAGTTGACCACTCTGTACATATAATATTAACTACATTTATTAATATGTATGTGAATACCCAGATATTTTGCTCTCTGCAAAATAATTTAAATAAGTTGTTTTGTTCTTATGAACTATTTGTACTTTGTATTTGATATTTTTCTATTTTTTATATTCTTTGGGCACTATTTTGCTCTAGCTCAGAGATCATTATTTAGATAATTTCAAATTTCTCCTTCTTTAGAATTTTCAAATATACTGCTCCCTTCACCTTTAAAGGGTTTCAGACAATAACAGCATCCATGATTTGTGTTAAAGATATCTAAGATGGTAAAGAAAGATATACTAATATGCAAAATGTCCTCAGAATAAATTTACTTTAAAAACTCTATTATCATTCATCTTGAAGCTATCCATCACATAAAATTATTACCTCAAAAAGTATAGCTTATATATATATTCAGATAGTATTCAAATTGAAAGCCCAGAAACAATCTGACCCCAATATTTATTTCTATGAATATTCATAGAGAGGAAAGTCTTTGAAAATGATATTCTGTCATTCTTGATAAACTAAGTGTGGATCCCCATCCAATATCATTTTTCATAAGCTATTTGCCTCAAGTGACTAAAGTTTGAGTTTGCAAAAAAACAGAAAGTAATCACAAATGCAATAGATATATATGTATATTAAAATGTGTGGCATGACCAAATGCTAAAGGCAGAAAATTTTAATTAAAACACTAGTACTTTGATGCAATGAGAAAAATGTCTACCTTTTTAAAGAAAAAAATTAATAAAATATATATATGCATTACATAACAAAATGATCAGAACAATATTAGACTGCTTATGAGAGAAAACATTAGTTGTTAAATTATATGTCTGTGATGGACAGTGAATCGTATTCTAAAATAATTATATAACAATTGTTCATCAATAATGCAAGCCTGAAAATCAGTGTAGGTTAGGGAAAAAAATCTGCTGATTATCTTCACACAAAGAGTTTCAGAGCTTGTAAAAGGAGTTTAAATCATGTCTAGTTCAACACTTGTTCTATATTAAGTAACGTTTTATGTTATGGTATAGCTTGGAAAAAGACTCAAGTTTGGTCGTAAAACAAGATATTTAAGTTCTTCTATTAAAAAAGTATAATTACAGAATCTTTTAAAAGTACCATTTGGGCCTAGTTTGACAAAAATCTACTAGTGTGTTACCATCCACCTGGGAACCTAATGTTGATCAGTCTGTATTACAAACTTATACCAAAAAAGGATTTTGAAAATAACTTAGAAATACAATAATGAATTATTAAGATTGCAACTAAGATTTGCTAATGATTTATATGAAGGCACTGGTATTTACAACCAAAACCTATAAAAGTTTATATGTTACAATTTTGGTTGAAACAGCAGTAAGTGGTTCCATAGTGAGTGACAATCACTTGATGGAAAAGACGAGGTCCATTCCTCTGTCTTTCTTCCATCCAGTAAGAACAGAGGTAGATAGGCATTGAGGAACACATATAGGTGAGGCAATGACACACACCTATATTGGAAAACAATATGTCACACATGAGTTGTGGTCCTGCATAGGTGCTAAATCTTATGACCCTCAACTGCCTTTTTTTTTTTTTTTTAATAAAATGAAGATAATAGTATCAACTCCAACAGGATTTATGTGAGAATAAAGAAAGATGGTAGATATAAAAAGCTGTTTTATTATACACTGCTCCATAACAGACTAATCAGATCCAATCCTCATTATCATAATAATTGCTATAAATTTTGAAAAACAATCCATCTACAAACACACACACACACACACACACACACTCTGTGATCTTCACACACTTAATAAACAAAATGAAAAACAATATGGTGCCTCTAACTAAAATGCAAAATAGGAATAAAATAATTTTATTACAAAGTAATTACATAATTCAACATATTAAGTACTCAATAATGACCAGCTTAGAAAATGTAATGAAATATTCATCTACTTGCCACTGGAATTTTCACAAATGAGAAGTTATACTTACAAACCACTGGAGTTTGGATGCATTGATGACTCCAACAACACAGGAACACCTATGGGTGTTTTTCTATCCTGGATATTATTATATTATCAATACTCTTCAATCATTTTGATGACAAAACTGCCTCCCCAAATTTGTAAAATCCCATCTAAGAAGAGGTAGTGTCCCTGTGAAAATCCACAAATAAAACATATTCTGACAAACATGGGCTTTGGAATTTTGTAAACACGTACTCTATCACCTTGGGATTGTAACCCACTGAAACTCTGAACTTCAGTTTCTTGATCTGTGAAAGGTAGGTCTAGATGTGGTGGCACCTGCCTGCAATCCCAGCAGGAGAGTCAAGCATAAGGATAACAAGTTCAAAGCCAACCTCAGTCACTTAGTGAGGCCCTAAGCAACTGTGAGACCCTGTCTCAAAATAAAAATAAAAAAGCAATGGTGATGTGGTTCAGTGGTTCAGCACCCCTGGGTTCAATCCCTGGTACCAAAACAAACAAAAATGTGGTAGGATTAGAAGCATTATATGCACCTAATAACATCCCTAAGGGAGTTAAATTAAATAATGTTTACACAGTGCTTAACAATTCCTAAGGGTGTTAAATAAAATAATGTTTGCAAAGTGCTTAGCAATATCTGGCATGATTAATTTCTTATTGTTTGTTATGTCTCAAAACATGCAGTAAATGTTACTTCCTTTTTCCTTCCTAATTTTTCCTAATGCCAACTTCATCCTTAGTCATCAAAATGTTACGAGAGTTAGATCTGTACTTTATTACTATGATTGCTTTGGTTTCTTATTTCCTGCTTTCTTCCCACTGCTCTCACTTCCTCCCATGTCTCCTCTCACCTATAACTATATTACTTTTCTCCTTTTCACACTACTACACTTCTCCTCTTTTTCATTCACTCTTTTCTAAATCTTTGCTCATGGTGAAAAGA
Source organism: Glaucomys volans (assembly GCA_020662805.1). Classification (NCBI taxonomy): domain Eukaryota; kingdom Metazoa; phylum Chordata; class Mammalia; order Rodentia; family Sciuridae; genus Glaucomys; species Glaucomys volans. The sequence continues at coordinate 653,799 of JAJEJO010050444.1, read as the reverse complement.
ACTACTGAAAGTTTCTTCAGGAAATTCTGATTTTCTTGAGATTCCATAAAAATCCCCTAAAGTCAAATGTTATGTCTCTGACACCTAGTGGATTCGGGGAGAGAGACCAGTAATAGGTTACTTTATTTAAGTATATTCCTTGCTGCAGCTAGTGCCAGAGAGTTAAGTCCTCCAAGTCATGAAACAATGGGAGCTACTCTATAGAGTGCCCGAACCCCATCTCAGTGGATTTCACTTAGAATCTCCCTGTGAGGCAAGATGCAAAGGCACTTTGTATGTCATAGCTTTCCAAATGTTAAACATTACTGAAGAGTTTCTGTGGATCCAAAAGGAAGCAAATTTAAATACTGGGGGTACTATAGGATCAACATAAACTCCATGCATATGAAAAATTTGCTTTTATATTAACTAACAAAATAAATAATAGCTGCATCCTTATAAATGTGTGTGTGTGTGTGTGTGTGTCTTGTGTGTGTGTGATTATCAGACCAAGAAATTAACTTTGGAACTTGAATTCCCCACTTTCAATAGTAGATGAAAGTAGACAAAATAACGAATGAGGAAATAGAAGATTTAAGCACTATCATTAAACAACTACACCTAACACATACATAGAACACTCCACTCAATGATGATAGAATACATAATATTTTCAAGTAACAGAAAATTCTCCAGGAAAAATAATATGGCAGGCCATAAAAGACACTTTAAGGAAATTTAATATTTTAAAATTATATAAAATATGGTACTCAACTATAATGGAATAAAATTAGAAATCAATACAAAAAGAGAATTGGGGGAAATACCCATATATGTGAAAATTAATATACTCTGATAGAAATAAAGAAATATTAATTGACAAGAAAAATTAGAAAATGCATTTAGATAAATCAAACTGAAAATGCAAGAATATAATTCATATGATACAGCTGCAGTGCTCAGAAAGAAATTTACAACTATAAATTCTTATATCAAAAAATAAGGATCTCAAATCAATAACCTGATCTATGATATTAAGAAAGTATAAAGAGAAAACTAAACACAAAACAAGCACAGTAAATAAAATGAGTAAGATTTTACATAAATAGTTGAAATAGAAAATAATGGAGAAAATCAGCTAATCCAAAATTTGCTTTTTGAGGAAGATTTAAGGGAGCTGGGGATATAACTTTCTGGTAGAGCATTTGCCTAATAGATACAAGGCTCAGTTTCCCCCTATCTCCAGCACTGCAAAAGAAGACCATAGTTTTAAAATGACTGTCTAAACTAGCCAAGAAAAAAACAGTGAAGGATCATTACTAAAATGGGAATGATGGAGGAACTTTAAATTGTGTAGAGGGAAATGAAGCAGGGTGGGAGTAGGAAGGATAGTGGACTGAGACAGACATCATTACCCTATGCACATGTATGATTACAGGAATGGTGTGAAACTACATCGTGCACAACCATAGAAAGGAAAAGTCGCACCCCAATTGTGTACAATGAATCAAAATGTAGTCTGTAAAGGGGGGGGGAAGTGGAGCAAAAAACTACAAATCTTACAGATATGAAAAATAGAAAAAAGATTGTAAGTGAATACTATGAGCAACTGTATATCAAGTTAGACAACTTAATGAAACGAACAAATTCATAAAAAAAAAAACTATGGAACTGACTCAAAAAGAAACAAAAACTGAGAGGACTTGTAATTAAAGACTTAATTAGTAATTGAAAACCTTCTCACAGGCCAGGTGTGGTGGCACACACCTGTAATCCCAGCAGCTGGGGAAGCTCAGGCAGGAGGATCACAAGTTCAAAGCTAGTCTCAGCAATTTAGCAAGTCCCTAAGCAACTCAGCCAGACCTTGTCTCTAATTAAAATTTATAAAAGGGCCGGGAATGTGGCTCAGTGGTTAAGTGCCCCTGTGGTCAATCCCTGGCCAAAAAAAAAAAAAAAAAAAAAAAAAAAGAAAACCTTCTCACAAAAGAATGCCCAAGCCCAGACAACATCATTAACTGTCATTAATACCTGCTTTCCACAAGTTCTTCTGAAAAGTAGAATAGGAGTAACATTGTCCAAAATCCCTCCATGATGTTAATATTACCTTGACACTAAAACCAGACAAAAATATCACAAAAATAAAAAAAAACTATAGAGCAATACCCCTTATAAATATAGGTATAGAATTCCATGAAGTATGATCCAACACAATTCACCACAAAATAAATAGCAATATATACCAAGGGCAGTTTGTCTCAGTAATCAAAGCTTGGTTTGATATTTGGAAATCAACTCCTGCAATATAGCATATCAATAAAATGCAGAAGGAAAAATAAAACATCTTCCCAATTAGCACCTTAAAACATTTGACAAAATCCAATAGATTTTCATGATATAAACACCAACTAAACTAAGAATGAAAGAGAATTTCCCAACTTGAAAAGGGTCTTTATGAAAAACAGTTACCATCAAACATTATGGTCCAATACTGAATGCATTCCCTCTAGTTTTAGGAACAGGACCACAGTGTCCATTTTTGCTACTTCTATTATACATTGTTTGGAGATTTTAAGCAGGGAAAATAGAGGAAAAATTACAAGGCATCCTAATTGGAAAAGAATAAGTGAAACCATTTCTCTCAGAAGACACCATGATCTTGCATATAGGAATCTACCAAAAACTATTATTCCTACAAAATAATTCCCCACGGTTGCAAGGTTGTAAGAAGATCGGTAAGTAGAACTGGATGCAAAAATCCATTGTATTTCGATATATAAGCAATGACTCAATCAAGAAATGAAATTAAGGGAACAATTAAATTTAAGAGTATAAAATATTACAATTAAATTTAACAAAGTATAAGATTTGTACATCAAAAAGTACATTGAAAAAATAAAGGAAATACTTAAGTGAAAACACATTCCATACATCTCAAGTTCATAAACTGGCATACTATTATTGCCAAGATGGAACACTCCGAAACTGGCTTATAGATTCAGAACAATTCCTGTCAAAAATCTCAGCTAGTTTTCTGCAGAATGGATAAGTGAATCTTAGAAATTCAAATAGAAAATAGAGGGACCAAAATAGTCTAAACAATTTTTAAAAGAAAGAACAAATTGGGAGCATTAAAAATTTTCAATGTCAACTATTTCTATAAAAATATGCTAATCAAGACTGAGCACTACTAGCACAAGAATGGAGAGAGATATAAATGTGCTAGAATTGACAGGTCCTTAGATTTACCACAGATTGATTTCCCACATATGTGCCAAGACAATTAATTAGGAAAGAATCGTATTTGGTACTGGTATAGTTGGTCTAACCAGTCATATGCAAAGAAATGCAGTTGAATCCGTACACCATATCATAACCATGGGATCTTATGTATTATAGTTGAATGTTTTCCCCCAAGTCCAAATCTCCAATGCAACAGTGTTAGGAGGTGGAGCTTAGTGAAAGGTGATTAGGTCATGAGGGCTCTGCCAAGGTCCTCATTAGATTTCAACACCTGAATACTGAATTTCTGAGTCTCTAGAACTGCAGAAATCATTTTGTTTTACTTATAAATGATCCAGTCTATTATGGCAACACAAATGAACTAAGACAATAGCATTAAATATAAGAGCTCAAAGTATAAAACTGATAGGAGAAAAAATAGGCATAAACCTGTATGACTTTGATCTAAGCAATGGTTTCTAGATTGGACACCAAAAATACAAGGAACAACAACAACAACAACAACAACAACAACAAAAGGATAAATGAGACTTCATCCAATAAACAACTTGTACACCAAAAATGTCATCAATGAAGTAAAAAAAAAAAAGCTAAAAAATGGGATAAAATAACCTGAAAAATCATTAAACGTTTAACATGTAGAATATATAAAAGACCCCTGGAACTTGACAACAAAAATACAAACCAATTTAAAAAGCAAGGAAGGAAACTGAACAGATATTTTCCAAAGAATAGGTAGAAAAGGCTCATAAGACATGAAAAAAATTCTCTTTATCAACAGCCAAATTGCACATCAATGAGATATCATTGTTATTTAAAACAACCAAAGAAATGGAAATAGCCCAAATATTAATCAACTAAAAAGGTAGAAAAAATACAGTATTCTTACAATGGAATACCATTGGCCATAAAAATGGAAGGAAGTACTGATATATTAAACAATGTAGATGAATCTAGAAAGCATTAGGTGAACTGAAAGGAACCAATCACAAAAGGCCTCATACTGTGTTATTCCACAACATACAGGTTCAGAATAGGCAAGTCCATGAGCTCACAAAATAGATTAGTGATCCCCCCAGGGACAGGATGGAAATAGGACTGGGAAGTGACCACTAATGCATATGGGGTTTCTTTTTGGAGTGAAAGAATTGCTCTAAAATTTGACAGTGGCAACTGTTGCATAATTTTGAGATTATCAAGCACAGAGTAGCACATTTTAAAAGAGAAAATGTTGTGATAAGTGACTTACATCTCAATAAAATCATTATATTAAAACTTTCTCCCTCCACCCCTGTCTCCCCCTGCTCCACCCCAAGCCATTTCTCTTTCTTTCTTTCTCATTGCCAGGCTTTAAATTCAAGTCCTTGTAAACATAGGTCAGGATTGTATAAGTCTCCTAACCCCTATTCCTATCTCCTGTCTTCTCCTGAAATTGAGCCTTCACACTCAAGATCCATCTTTACAAACATGGTTTTTGCATAACCTTTACCATCTTTGCCACAGTTTGTGAATGTACAAAAGTTAAAGTCAAAAAATTTTGGCCAATCTTCTATATATACTATGTACTAAATATATATAGTATATATTATATACTTAATACTACCTTTTCCCCTCACTACTGATATCCTATGTCACCTATACCTCCCCCAAATATCATAAAATTTCCCATTTACATCCCGTATAAATGACTCATTAATATAGCTACCTTGCAGAAAATCTGCTCCTCTTCCTCTGTACTTCTATTTGCCATTCTTTGATGCTTAATCCAGTCCCCATTGTTTTATGACTCTCTCTTTGGTCATCTCAAACCACAGTCACTTGTGCCCCTGCTGAAATACTAATGTATTTTCTATAGGCATTGCTCATTGTCCATTCAACCAATTTCCTGTATGGTTTGCTTGCATATTTCTGTCTCCCGAGGACATTGGCAGACAGCGTTCTATGCATGTATTCCTCATAGCACCCCAATCACTGGTGCTTCATATTCAGTAACTGAATAGACAAGAAATATAGGGAAATAATCCATACGTAATAAACATTTTTCAAGTGCACAGGTCTTTTTGAAGAAACAGAAAAAATTGTTTTGATAATATAATTCTAAGATACATTACTTGCACATCATATTATATTTTCTGGTTTTTTGTTTTAACAATGGAAATCACATCTTATTAAACAAAAGCAAAACACATGGTTTTAAATAAATGAAGTAGGGATATTTTAAATCAGAGCACTTATACATGTGAGTCAAAAGTTCAATGCATGATAAATCAAAACAGGAAATTTTGGTGACACAGAGACCTGAATCCTGGATTTCCTCTCACTTGTATTAACATTTTATCTTTGAGCAAATTACTTCATCTTACAATTTCTCATTTTTCTCCTTTACACTGCTGAGGAAAGAACCAGCTCAACACCATACCACTGTGTTAAAAAATTAAAAAAGAAAATCCTTATGAAGCATTCATACTGTATTTGATATGAATAAACCTTAAATCGATTTTAATTGTCAATGTTATGTGTTGTTTTAGAATAAAATAATCTTTGCTAAGGACAGGCTCTAACAACAAGCCACATGTAGGCATAGGAATAAGTGAATATCTGAAAAAGTTCTTTTAAATTTGCATTTGGTGGATTCCAGAAGCTGTGTCCTGAAAATACAAGTTGACACACCAGTTTCCCATTCTCTCTCAGACCTTCGACAGAAAAAAATCTGCTAGTCAAATAAAGGGAAAAGTACTATCCCCATAAGTGATAAATTAAAATGGGGAATGATAATCAGGGTTCCATTCCAGTCAAAAGGGGAGAAAACTTTAGCGGGAGCTCTTAGCGCCCCCTAGTGTTACATCTCCCCTACTTTATTGCTTTGCTTTGTTTTGTTTCAGTTAAGTATTTTACCAAGGAATTTCAAAGTTGGAAGCAGCTAAGCCTTGTTCCACGTTAGGCTGCTTCAAAATGCACATATTCATAATTGTTCTAAGACAGAAAATCTTTAAAGGCTAAAGATACATAATTTGGCTATTTTACTAAAGAGGCAGAATTACAAATGAGAGGAAACAGAAAAGGGAATCAAATTCTGTATTTGACTATGTTCACTAATTGAAGCAATCAAATAATCAGAACATGTATATTTAAGTAGAGTATTTAAGCCTAAGTGACTCTATCTAAAGCAACATAATGATTGAATATAGCTGACGTTCTTTACCTAGGTTATTTTTAATGGAAATGCTTAACACCAAGATCTAAGCCTTTCTATTCCAATTGCATATATAGCCTGCAGACAGGTCTTGCTAAAATATGCTGAATTAACTTCTCAGCTGTGGAGTTTGTATTTCACAAAGGCTGAACATTAATTTCACGACCTTCAAATCTTCTAAATGATAGTAGATAAAGGCTGAATGAAATAACTGGTTTTATATTATAACTATCAAGCTTATGAAAGAAAGTCTTCAGAAATTGGAAATTACTTCTGTAGTTTAGTCAAAAACTACTTGGTAATTTTGCTGATTAAGCATCATTTTCAAAAGCCTATAATAAAAAAGGAAGTTGAAAATCCAAACTATTTTGGAACATTTGTAACTAGCTCAAATAAAACTAAAAAATGTCATCATAAGGAAATAATTGGATTTCTTTCAGCCTGACTAATGTTTCTGTCAATATGATTATATTATAAAAGATTTTCATTCTTGAAAAGAAAACCATTTCTAATATAAACCTGGTCTTAACAAGCCTTAAGTCTGAATCAAGTTGTTTTTTCTCTATTTTGATATAGACCTCACAAAGTTCAAAGGAAAACACAATACCTCTGTTATTTCTTGCAATCTAATGTCCTAGTATCATCCAGTCAATACTTTCGTTCTTTTAAATTTGACCTTTAAAATTTGGGGAAAAGGGATGTGAGCTGTTACTCTTGGTGTTTCCACCCAGAATCATTCATATTATATTTCTTTCTCCTTATTTCCCAGTCCAGTCAATCATGGTACCCTTAACTTACTCTGTATACTGACCCCTTCCCAAAATTTATTCTTATGAGAGACATCCAATGTCTTCCTATTGTCGCCACTCTGTATCCTTTAATCCAAATGCTAAATTTAAAGTCATAATGATACTTGTTAAGTTTCTCCTAGATGCTGAGATCAACTAGTTTTGAGAGTGACAGTTTTTCCCAAGGACAGCCAAGGAGATAACTGGTATAGCTGAAAGCACCCTTGGTAAGAATGTTAGCGTGCATGCTAGAAAGCATTAACACAGCAAGTGGTCAGAGATTTAGGAGTAAAAGTTCAATTACATTATTCAACTTTTGAATGTATATTTATGAATTTAACATGTTTGCTTAAGGAATCAAATAGGTATCATGATAATTAGCCATGCATGTAACCAACATTATTTTACCCTAGAATTAAAATATCAGAAGTATTTCCCTAGTCAATGGGATCTATGTGGACTTGTTATTAAAGGTGTTTTTAAAGCAAAAAGAATGAATAATATGGAAAAGATAAATAAAATAAGCAATCATCACTCCTGAAGCTACACACAAAGACTATTTAAAAAATTTGGACATGAAATATTTAATTGGGTCATACACATGAACTCATCTTGCAATCGCCTCAATTCACCATGCTTGCAAAAACTTATAGCAGTAAAAAAAAACATGAAAATTTGAAAAAGAATAGCACATGAAAATCATATATCTCTGTTTCAAAAAAATCAAAGATGATTTTACCATTACCCACTAGCCTTGAAAAAACAATTTCATATCTTTGGGGTTTGCTGCAAAACAGTGAGCACATATTACACATATTACAGAGATTTAGTCCATCATTTTTATCATGAATAGAAAATCCATGAAGAATCCCCTGTGCAGAGGCATCTGAGGTACACCCAGCTGGTGGCCAAGTGCTCTGTGGTGAGCATGCAAGTCCTGCAGTGGGGCTAGGTCACTGATTAACCAGTCTTTAGCTTGGCCTTGTCACCTATGACCACCTCACGTATTTCCCAGTCTGTGTCTTCTGGACTCAAACTTCTTCAGCCCTTGATCCATGGTTGCTAACTGTTGTAGTTTGAATACCTTGCCTCAGTACTTATTCTTTTCAGCTCCCCTAGATTAAACTTATTCAATGACCTAGGCTGTCCTGTTGCTATATAAGTCCTGGTGTGATCACTCTAAAAGAAATAAAAATATAATGAGAGAAGTAGAAAAGAAGAAAGAGTTGAGAACTGGATTAAGCCAAACTGGATAATCAGGAAGTAATAAGCTCTTTGGACATGCAGGTGTACTCTGATCATATACAGCCTCTGTCGGCCAAGGGCTGTATACCTGGGATATCAATAAATGCATGGAAAGCTCAACAAAATACTTTTTGAATTGAAATGTTCATTAGCAACATACAAAATAAAGTAAAACAGCAATACAATTTTGTTCAATAAGGTTTGGAAAATTATACTCTCTGTTCAAACATTCAGTAAGACACCTCTGTGCTTCAGCTGTTCTTTGGGAGGCAGATACAGAAATACTCCCTAGTAAGCGTTTTCTCACCTAAATGAGACAAGAGTCCACCCCAGGTTCTAGAATTTGCCAGACTTGTAAGCCTTCTTTGTGTGAGAGTGCCAACTGCACAGTCTTTCTAGCCAACCACGTCTTAAACACTTTCAAAGAATAAATTCTTTCCTGACATAATAAACTTAAGTAACATAATAACACAATAAACCTCTTGGTATAAATTTCAGTTGTTTTATAATGTCTATGAAACATGGAATCTTGACTAGAATATTTCAAATACTAAATCAATGGCCTTAAAAATTAAGTTATTTTACATTGTCCATCACACTCCAAACACACAGTTCTGCCACAATGTTTATAGTGAAATTTTTCACAGTAAATATTCATACTGTAAATACCAAAGAGACAAAGGAAGGAAAGGAAAGGAAAGGAAAGGAAAGGAAAGGAAAGGAAAGGAAAGGAAAGGAAAGGAAAGGAAAGGAAAGGAAAGGAAAGGAAAGGAGAGTGAGAGAAAAACAAACAAAAAAACAATTCCAACTGCTCCTCTGTTGAATTCACTTTTCCAGCCATAATTGTCAAATAAATATTTTTCCAGCCATAACTACTGGTTCCAAATAAATATTTTTTCCATAGCAGTGGGCAATTTTTATAATGAAAGTTCTCCTCTTACTATACACTCACCAAAATAATATACTTATCTAGCCATATGAAAACATTGATTTTCATGTAAAAAGGTACATGCTTTGAGATTTCAGTTCAAATCAAATATTCCCTTTTCCTTTTCCAACTGGTAAGGAAACTATGCTCACCTACTTCTCAGAATGCAGTGTGTGTGTGTGTGTGTGTGTGTTTTTTTTTTTTTTTTTTTTTTTTTTTTTGTATAGGTAAGTCTGTATTTCCAGATATACTCTGAACTCTTTTTTCTCTTTAAAATGTCTGGACCCGGGCTGGGGTTGTGGCTCAGTAGTAGAGCACTTGCCTAGCTCAGATGAGGCTCTGGGTTCAATTCTTAGTGCCGCATAAAAATAAATAAAATAAAGATATTTTTTTTAAAAAGGAAAACCTCCCAGACTGGAAGTTTATCAATTAATTAATTATTAATTTAATTTAATGTCTGGACACTAGTGGAGGACCTACTATGTAACTCATTACTCATTCAGTAAATATTTGACTATTTTAGTTGACTTTTGTATTGCAAATGCCTTCTATACCATGATCTATTACAATACCAACCTAAAATACTACTTCTTCACTTATGTATGAAATGAACGGTTAAATAAGAAGTAAATGATGCGTAAGGAAACAAATGTCCAAAATGGACACAACAGAGAGTTTGAGAGCCATTTCAGAGTGATGAGAACATAAGGCCTACAGTTTGAATGGCAATTAATGAGAACAAGTTGCCTTTTGAAATCCAAGTTGAAAAACTTTCTTCAGAATGTTTATAAAATGGCAAATGCATATCTATGAAAAGTTTTCAACTGGTACTTAAGTTGTGCTTTGTGCTTCTTTGTGGGGTACAGTATTATAACTCAATTCATATGTGCCATGTATAATAACTAGAGAACCTCAAGTTAAGTGAAATAAGCCAGGCAAAGAAAGAAATACCACACTCATTTGTGGAATCTAAAAATGTTGATAACAGTGACGAAGAGAAGAACAGAGTTCCCTAGAGGCTAGGAATAGAAGAGGGGAGAGGGAAGAGTGAAAGCTGATGAGTACCAAAACACAGATGAAAAATATCCAGATGGGAAAAAATACAAGCCATTAACCAAGAGCTAAATAAACAGAATCATTAATAAAATCATATTATCATTTTTACTTAGCTTCTAAAAGAAAGAAATTTTAAAAATAATAGAGTCAATACAGTATCTTACAGATTCTCTCTAGTCATAACACTGTAGGTTTACCTTACATACAATTGGAAAATAAGTGAGAATTTCCTAGGGCATCTTCCTTACTTTGAGGTTATCAAGAAAGAAAATAAAAATGGAATACTGTTTTGGAGCACCTAAAATAGATCCAGAGACCATTGCTAAACCAGGTCTTAGACATTTTTTTAATAGTTGAACTTTTGAACCTGTTACACTTAAACTCTCAAATGTACAAAAACAAGCCACTTCCCTGGAGCATTGTCGATTAACTTCTACAAGATTGTTGAACTGAGAGACTACATTCCATTTCTAAGAACTACCCAACAGCTGAAAATAGTCATTTAATTCCCTCTTTACATGATAACTTAACTTTCACCAGAAACAGTCTGAACTCCTGACCAACAAATGATGTAACCACCCTCTTCGGTGGTTTTAAGCCTTCAATGCTTCTGCCATCTTACAAAATTTTGGAGCACAGCTCAAAAATGTTGTGAGTCTACATTTTCCAGGTTGCCATCCCCATGAGCTTAAATAATGTAACTTTTTTATCCTTTATCAGGCTGGCTTCATTTAGGGGGTTTTCAGAGGCCTTCATGGTGTACCTTGGTTTGTAAATGTTTCCATTATAAGCCTGAACAAGAGACACTTAGAAGCTTGAAATCTTACTTTTATCCATTCCACTATAAGAGACCCCAGTTTTGTATTCCATTCCCCATACATTGGCTATTTTCAGTGGTGATAGATTACTGTATATTAGGCTTTTTTGGGGTAAAGAGAGTAGTCTTTCCCCCATAGGTAATTGGTATTAAACAAGAAATCTGTAAAGATGAACAGCCATAAATAAATGCTTAATTATATCCTTTTAATCATTGAGGCAGGTAGGTAAGGATCTTTCTTCACTTGAAACTGGAGTCCAAGAGAAGAAGACAATTTTTCAATGCCACTTCAGTCATTCCACTGGACCTGATGTCCACTGTTCCTCATTGTGATCTTCTGAGTGTTAGGTGTTCTAATCAATTCCGGTGTAGACCTGCCTTGAAGATCTCCTGAGTGGACACAGGTAGGCTTCACAAGTGACTCAACCTCGTCTGATTTACAAGCATAAATAAAACTTAATTTGAGCTATTTCTGGTAAAATCCTATATTATGGAAAAACAGAGCCAATCAGAAATAGCCAACAAACAGATGACTAAGGACTTTACAATGGTATAGAACAAATAACGGAACCATGTAATTATAACTGGGCAAATATTTCCTTTGCTTCACTTCTGTGTTTGTTCCATGAAAACCTTTCTTGATTTCTCTCAGTAAAACTCCTGAACCACTTCTAATTTAAAACTGCTTGATACAAGAATAATTGTCTGCTCAAAGTCTGTAACTTTATTGTGCCTCCGTTTACCATTTTATCATTGTAAAAGCTGAAAACGTAAATCAATGTAAAAGCTGAAAAGTAAATAAAAGTGGTGTTTTATACATTTAATTAGTGAAAATGTCAAATATGAAATACAGAGTTAAATGAAGTGTCTCATGCTACAGAATATCAAATGATTTACAGCAATGCCCTTCACACATTTGTACAATTGTAAGGCTTTGAAAAGAATGACATTTGCCCAAATCCCCTATCATTTGTTAGATTTACACAAAGCCCTAGCTTAAGAAGTTTGATTTTGAATGTGACTTATTTGTAGTAGCAACCTCATATTTAAACATAAAATGGGAGAAATCCTCTGTGTGCAGCATTAACCGTTGGAAAATTTTGTCTTTTGAGAGTGTTTGTAGTGCTTTTTATTACCAATTAACAGAACACCTGTCATTAATTAGAAAGGGTTTAGCTACAGTCTAAAGCAGATTTCATTTTCCATTATCTTAGAATAATTTATCCCCAATAAGATTGGCAGTCTCTTTTATTCTAAATTCATTCAGAACAACTTGTGACTGTAAATCTTTCCCCCAAGACAATCTTACTAAAAACTAATCAACAAATTAATGAAACTAGATGCAAGCACAAACATTATGAAGCAAATAATATGTATCAATGCCATACTGAATCGATCCTAGATATGAATAATCAATAGCTCTTCAAGACATTTTGATTACATAAATGTACTCTGTTGGGCTATATTTGTATGAACTACTTTTCTTATAATGAGTTTCCCTGCTTAGCTAATAAAATACAGAATTCAACTTTTTGTAACTATATTTTAATTCATTAAAATATTTTCTTTATAGTTAAAAATAAAATTAATGAAAAATGTCATAATTTGAAGATTCATAGGATTGCTCAACAATAGATAAGTACCTGATGAATTTGTTTAAAAATCTATCAAAATGAAAATTAGAAATCAAAAATTGAAATGATCATCATAGTTGACTGAATATCTATGTGCCCCTAAAATTCATACGTTGAAACACTAATCCCCAGTGTGATGGTATTTGGAGATGGGATCTTCAGGATGTAAGGAGGGTTAGACTAGGTCAGGAAGATGAAACCTTACAGTGGCATTAATACCCTTGTGAAGGGACGGGAACTCTTTCCACATTGTGGAGGGACACAGCAAAAAGGCACCTTTCTGCAAACCAGGAAGAGGGTCATCAACAACCAGGCTGGCTGTATTTTAATCTCAGACTTCCTAGTCCTTTAACTATGAGGTATATATTTCTGTTGTGTAAACCACCTAGTATATGAATATTTTACTTATTGCAGCCTGATCTAAAACAATAGGATTTGCCCCCAAATTTTAAGGCTTTTGATGTTGATGCTCACAATCATAAAATTAATCATCATTATTAACACTGAAAAGTGTTAGAAGAATTGAAATGGTACCTTTTATAAATAAACTGTATGACCAATTTGCATGTTTTTTTGAGTGGTGCTTTGTTTTATTTTTTAAATCTTTTTGTGCTTCAAAGTATCTCCTGATGAGAGCTGTTAGGAATATTGTTTGGGGTTTTCCTGTTGTCTTTGAAGACATTCAATAAACGAAATATGTATTAAAAAACCCATGGACATGAAATGAAGCAAAAAATTTAGAGACAATTAGTTCTGTTGTTCATGCTAAAAAATATTTTTACCAAGGCACAGTGACATATACCTGTCATCCCTACAGCTCAGGAGGCTGAGGTAAGAAAATCTCCAGTTCAAAGTCAGCATCAGCAACTGAGGGAGGTCCTAAGTAGCTCAGCAAGACACTGACTCTAAGTAAAATATAAAAAGGGGCTGCAGATGTGGCTCAGTAGTTCAGTGCCCCTGGGTTTGATCCCCATATATATAAATATTTATTTAAAGAATACACACACACACACACAGACACACACACACACACACTGTAATTCCAGTGACTCGGTTAATACATGTTTAAGATGCATAACAGGATGTTTTGATGTATTTTACCTTGTTGTATGAAAAATCTTAAAAGTTGTATTTTATAGATGGAGTCCATAAATCAATTAGATTCTTTTTCTTTTTTTTTAAAGTAGCATATCTTTTCACCTCAATACCTGCTCTGTTTCAGTACCCTGGTAAGTGAATTTCATTTTGGAAATTGAGATAATTAATGTTATACACTCATTACACACTGCTTTTAAAATCCAATTCATAAGTCCCTGTAAATTGGAAACATGTTTTCTGAAAATGCTGTCCCCAAATGTATATTTGGAGAATAATCCAGATATCATAAAATACCACAAGCAAGTGTATAATGGTGCTAGTGGGTATGTTAATGTATGCATCTTAACCTTCTGCTGACAGGAGACTATTCTATCAAGAAGAAAAAAGTGTCTTGATGTTGGAATTCCCAGGTAGAGTTCACCAAGGCTTTCCATGGTTATTCCATTTCCGAAGTTTATCCTTGCTTAAATCACTCAACACCAGGACTATCAATTGATACACATTTTAGTTTCCCACTGCTCCAATGAGTCTAGAATATTCATAAATTCTTGTCTCACTTTTGCCATTGTTTTGCTCATATGTTCTTCTCTCTACTCATCCTTCAAAGTTTAAGTCAAGTCTTACCTTTTCCATAATTCCTTAAAACAAATTAGAAGGCAGTAGGTTTATCTCCTCTGAATGACCAAAATGCCAATTGGGGAAATGTAATATTTTGAATTGTATATTTGATCTTTGTCCTGTTTCCTGACATATCTCCTAAAACACTTGAAACCTCTAGAGTAATAAGAGTGGTTTTGAACATTAGTGAGATGACTGGTAGCTGGAGCCTTCATCTCTTTAGGATGGAGGCTGGTCACCTCAAAGGGATAAAGCATGATTAGACAGTTGGGGATTTCTGTCCCATTCCCCAAACTTGGAGTGTAGAGGGCCTGAAGGTTAAGATGGTCATCAGTGGTCAGTGGATATAATCAATCATGTCAAAGTAATAAAACTTCAATAAAAAATAAAACAGAAGAACTCAGTTCAGGGAACACTGAGATAGGTGAACATGTGAAAGTTTTTAGAGAGTGACACATCTGGAGAGGTCATGAGAGCTCTGTGCCCCTTCTCTTTTACCTTGCCTGCTGTGTGCCTTCCATCTGGCAGTTCGTCTGTATCCCTCCATAATGTCCTTTACAACAAACTGGCAAATGTAAGTAAAGTATTTCCTCGAGTTCTGTGAGCCAATCTAGCAAATTAATCAAACTCAAGGAGGGGTGATGAAACCCTCAATTTATTGCAGGTTTGTTGGAAGCACAGGTCACAGATGATTGGCGTCTGAAGTTAAGGTCGGTCTTTGGAATTGAGCCCTCAACCTGTGGGGTCTATTGCTCTCTCCAGGTAGATGGAGACAGAATGAGTTAAGTTGGAGGACACCCAGCTGCTTTCTGATGGAGCATTGTTTGGTAGAAATGTAAGGAAACTTGCATACATTTGGGATTTTAAGTGTTTATTTACTATGTAAGAGAGGAGAGTAGAAAAAGTGGTTTTGGATTTTCCTATAACCTATAGCTAATATTTTGCTCTTTTCACATATTATCTCTCAGTTATGACTATAGGATGCAGGTTATGGAGATTTTGTTTTCTTTATTTTACTATAATTCTTTAAATTGCAGCACAAGGTTGGAGAAGGCAGTATCTACACTGTATTATTTCTGTCATATATCAGTTGTATACAACTCCAAAGGACACCATTCCCACTGAATTCACCTTTGAATGTGACTTATTCAATGCGGAATGAACAATCTTGACATTTCTACTATGTGGTGTGTCAAAATACAATAGCTGGTTCTGTAGTTGACTGTTAAATTAATGTATACCAATACATTTTGGATTAAATTGTACTCTTCTTTAAAATGCATGGAAATGCAAATTATAAAAATGTGAATATTTGAAGTTCAAAAAAGCATAATAGGAGCACATTAAATACCATTGAAAGTCACTGCATGATATTCTCATGTGCTTCACAGAAATCATACATAAAACAAACAGAAAACCTCATTTAAAAAAATCTGTTTTAGAAAACTTTCTGTAGAAACAACCATCTCATCCATAGAGTTATATGCTTGACCTAAGTGGGAACTATTATTAATGCATCATTTACATTTAAGGGAGTCTATGTTTTTCTCCATCCCAATATGCAAAATTAGCAGTACTAGTTGAATAAGCACAGATTGGGGAGATTTGATAATAGGTAGGTGAAGGCGTAGGTGGAAGTAATGTGGCACTTCAAAACTCATTATGCCCCTAGAAAAAAGATTTTATTTTTTTAAAAAATCATTAATGTAAAATGTTAACCAATAATTTGATTAATGTATTTGAAATAAAGTTGGTTTTCCTTGCAAAACCCTAAATTGGAGGAATTTTGCTCCCTAAGAGACATGCAATATCTGAGACAACCTGTTTGTCAGGAGTGTTCCAGTTGTAGTGGTGCTTCTGGCATC
>JAJEJO010050444.1:559766-637238 GCA_020662805.1 Glaucomys volans | reverse complement strand
CTGTTTGTCAGGAGTGTTCCAGTTGTAGTGGTGCTTCTGGCATCTAGTGTGCAGAGGTTTGGAAGCTGCAAAACATCCTAAAATGCAGTCCTTCTCCCTAAAACCAAGATTTGACTGGCTCCCTATGTCAACACAACTGAGGAACTGCACAACTGAGAAATTCCCTGAGGAAATTGCAGAAAAATGTATTGTCTTTTCAAGCCTAGAAGTGGAACACAAAAGAAGGTCTGGGAATCAGAGCAGAGGACACAAAGTATCAAGGAGACTAAGATTCATGGAAAGTCTTCATCTCTGGAAGAGTTCAGTGCTCTGAGAGCACAGTGAGGGCCATGATGAACAGTGACACTGTCTGGACCAACACCCCTGCAGTCCATGTGCAGAACACGACCAGAAGAAGCCCTGAGAAGCCATTCAAGACCTTGCATGGCCTTCCCTAGCACTTGAAAGGAGAAGCCATGTCCTTACTATGCCCCATATATGGGTCTGACCCCTGGTGACTTCCTTCTTCCCTGCATGACTGCTCTCTCTATCTGCACTTCAGCCACCCTGGCCTATGTGCTCTTCCCACAAACACTCCTGGAGCTTGCTTCTTCTTCAGGTCACTCTCTCTGCCTGGACATCCCGCACAAGCATTCCTGTGGCTTCTTCTCTTACTATACACTGTCATTCAGGGCTCTGCCAATGTAAGGCACAAACAAAATAATAGCCATGGCCACTTGTATTTACTTCTTGAGTTTTATTTCCTCTAGAGTGCTTTTCATTACTTCATTTTTTATCCAAATCTGTCTCACCCCATCATCACTACCCCAAATAAGTGGCACATTTATTTAACTTTCCTCTATCCTCAGCACCTAGAATAGTGCCTATAAAATGGTCATTTCTTCATAAACATCTTAAAATAATCAATATATTAAAGAATCAATATTTAAGACTTCTAGATCACTAAAGGAATCTCCCTTATGCCTTGGTATTCTAACTTTTAACTTTTTTTTTTTTTTTTTTTGCCCAATTTGAGGAAAAGATTAGACCTAATTTAGAAGAATGAAACCTCTAACTAAAAGGATATTGAAACAACAAACATTTGACAAAAATGCTTAAGCATTTCAACTGAGGCTCCTAAAATTTATAAATGAGTCATTTTTTTAGATTTTTATTTTCATGGACAGAGGTTCCATTTCATATGATATACTGTGCAGTTGTTACTTAATGAAATTCAAGTACATAGGAGTTAAAAACGAATATAAGAGATCAAATTAAATGATAAAAAAGAGGAGATTTGGGATTCTAAAAATAAAGCAACACTTTAGAGTGATTGGAAAACTGGATTTTGGATTACTAAGATCTGTGTTCAAATCTTGCCTGTCTTAGGTTGGAATTTTCAGAAGAGAATGGTGGGATTTGGTTGGTTGGAAGTGTCCCCAGAGGATATCAATGAAGGAAGAAGGAAGAGAAGAGGAAGAAGCCACATCAGAGGCATTACCAGCAAAATCTTGATGTCTGAACTAGTTTAAGGGAGCTGTGCTCTTCCACTTCTGCACAGGCTGGGCTGTCACTTGCTAGGGACCACCCTGGGATGCCACTTCTGGTCACTTGCAGTGCTTGGTGTCTTAACACAGCAGCTCTTCTTAGTCAAAAGGAAATATGCAGAGCAGAAGCTGATGTGTGGGCACCCTGAAACCATCAAGATGATATGAAGATATAGCTCTGACAGCAACTGCTAGATGCTTTTAATGGTGGTACCTGATTTACCAGTAGCCTTTAAACTTTTAATGAATTAATGCTGCTCCATAGGTGTCAAAGGCTGAATAAAATACAAATTTTAAGAGTCACTTTTGCACTAACCTACAACTAAGTGTTCTTTTTACCAGTGTATTAATTTTCGAGAGAAGGTTGACAACATGTCCTCTGTCCTGAGCAGAGGAAGCTCAAAATGCTTCACAGATATGCAGAAGCAACATTCTGTCATTCAGGGCCATTTGGCACAATAAGCAGGTGACTGCTCAGGAATCAGAGTGACACTTTAACTTCATGGAGCTAACAAGTAGTATCTTGGAAAGACCCTGTTCCTTACAATTGTAATCCCTGGTTTTCTAAAATCTCAGCAAGCAACACATTTTGAAGTGAAATAAGCCAATCCCATAAAACCAAAGACCTAATGTTTTCCCTGATAAGTGGATGATGATATATAATCAGGTTTGGGGGTGAGAGAAGAGTGGAGGAACTTTAGATTATGAAGAGGGAAATGAGAGGGGGAGGGAATGGGAGTATGAAAAATGGTGGAATGAGACAGACATCATTACCCTATGTACATGTATGATTACATGAATGGTATGAATCTACATCATGCACAACCATGGAAATGAAAAGTTGTACCCCATTTGTCTACAATGAATCAAAACGAAGTCCGTAAAAATTTTAAAAAATTACTATTAAATTAAAGCATCCCATGTTATATTCCTTGTTTTCTGAACAAAGGACAAGTAACTGGACCAACTTCATTTTATTAAAGATCATTTATATCCACAATTTCCTAAGTTCCGTTACATCAGGGACTCTTCCTTTTGAATAAGAGTTAATGCATTCATTCCAATGCTACAAAAATCAGGTTAAATATATAGCACATATAAATTTTTCACCATTTTACTAAATATACCATCTTAACAAAGAGCTTCAATTTATACTTATCACTTTTCAGTAACTTGTTCCTTATAATAAGGGTAGTTAAAATAAGTAAAAACCTTACCAGCATCAAATGATTTAAAATCACTGCAAAAATCACTTCTACCAGTACAAGTTTAATTATTAATGAGTGCTTAGAGCTTAGCAATCTTTGTAGGTATTTTTTGGAAAAGCAGAACTCATCTGTTCCTATCAAAATTTCTCTCAAATAATCTATTAATTTACTGACTCCTGTTTTAGTGTGAGGTTTATGTGTTGGTACATATCAGAAGAAAACCACAAGTAAAAATTTTCCTAAATCTTAAATGGCATGGTTTGAATATGGCAGTTTGAGTGTGTCCTCCAAACTTTCATGTGCTGGAAGCTTGGTCCTAGTGTGGTGTTGTGGGAGGTGGTGGGATTTCTAATGGAAGGAACCTTTCAGAGTCCCTTAACTCACTGAGTAAGTTGCCCTCAGAAATGATTAATGTAGTTGTCATGAGACCCTGGAGCTCTCACAGGGGTAAGTTATAAAACAAACTCAAATCCTCAATTATTTTCTGGCTTTGTGTTTTGAGATATGATCTCTTCCTTCAGTAAAAGTTCCCATCATCCATCATGGGACCTTTGCCAGAAGTGACATTGGACTGGACTCCCAGCCTCCAAAACTATAAGCTAAACAGAGTTCTTTTCTTTATAAAGTTAGCCTCTCTTCAGTATTTTGTTATAGGAGTGAAAAGTGAACTAATACTCCAGAAAATGTGTACCAATGATTAAAATTGATGAAATAAGGAATAGAGAGCCTCAGGCAGCAACTGAAATGAGTCAGAACATCTAGCATTCTTGCATTAGAGTTTCATGATTATTTCTGCTCCAATAGGAGCTGAAGGGGAAAGGTGAAGTTTTTGACATACCCTTGTTTCATGCATAAATGATGAGATAAGTTGGCAGGTAGCTTAAGGTCTCGAGTCATGTTTATGGGTTGAGTAACCCTCTTGAAGATACATCATTAGGACATGGGTCATCTTCATCATTTTGTTGAGCAGAGCAATGGTAGAAAGAGAAACAAAAGGGTGAACAGACCTTCAACATATAGTAATATATCTTTTCATTTTCAAAAACATACATGTGTGTTTTTGAGTGGTGATTTTCAATTGCACTTTTCTTCAAAATTACCTTACTAAAACTCTCACGATTACAGTTATTTTAGTTTAGAAATTAATTGCAAGTTGTTAAAATGAAAATAGGTCTATTCCTGTTAAGATTTCATGTACAACAGTAGCTTGTACTAAGCAGCATTTCAGCCGATTCTCTTGTCTATGAGAAAGTGAAGGGGCTCAGGAAGACTTGCCCAGCATTATGCCTTCAATCAGTCAGAAAAATTTCAGTTAAAGAAATGACTCAACCCATGCTGGTGACAGGATGGGGTAAACTTAGGAGAATTTCCTCCAGCATAGGATGAAACAAGTCATTGTGATTTAAGTGGTCTCAATAATCTGCCTTCTTTGAAGCATGCTGAAAATGTGTGTTGTATGATTTAAGGAGAAATTACAATTCTTTCTGCTTTCCCCCTCAGGGTGCCCTCTTTTTATTGTCTGTGATTGATTTGATGCCAAATTTTTAAGATAAACAAAACCAGCAAAAATGTCTAGTAGATCCACAAATATAAAGTTCTCCTCTGACATGAAAACTTGATAAATGTCTCATGGGATTGCTCTTGTGTGCACCTTGGAGGAAATGACTGATTCAATAATATATGATAGTGAAGAATAAAATCAGGTGTTGAGGTCAAGGGCAGGTCCAGTCCCAACCAGTCCAGTCTCACATTTCATATATAATCCCCCAGTAGAATAGTAAACACACCAGGATTAAATTCAGAAATAAACACTACTGAAAAATGACGTGGAGCACAAAATTGCCTACACAAATTGCAGAATTGCAGCCTTCTGTACAGGGGAATGTGTTTTTAAAAGGTGAAATAAGGCAGCCTGTGCAACACCTTGTAAAGCTAACAATAAGAATATATGCCAATGTTAATGGAGAATTTATTTTTTTTTGCATTCTTAAAACAATTAATGGAGTTAGTGCCTAACATTATGTTTACTCTTTGTTCCTGTATTTTTTTAATAAAATGGGCATTTACTAAGTATGTTCTTTGGATTATTTAGCTAGAGAAGTGTCATCAATAAAATTAATGAAGATTGTAGCCACCAAGAGCTGGTAATAGTCTAGCCTCATCAGATTTATTTGCATTTACTTTAATTGTGTAGGAGATTATAGCCATGCTTTTTTTGCTTAAGTAATGTAAGAAATTCCTAAATCTATTCTGTTTAAAATTTCAGAAAGAACACAAAATAAAAATGGAAATATCCCTCTTTGATTCAGAAAGAGGATTAGACAAAATTAAATAAACATTCTTAATTTTAAAAGAAACTACTTTATCCAAAATGAGAACTGAAGGAAACTATTTAACCTAATGGACATTATCAATCAAAATATCATTCAGAGTGGTGAAAACTTCCAGGCTCCCTTTCATTGATTCTTTTCTATATAATCCAATAAAAAAGAAATCAAATTATAATAATATTTTTGTAGGAATAAATCAAGTGTTGCTCACAGGTGATATGATCACTTCAAGACTACCACACATAGCTAGCCAAGTTGGGAACTGCCCAAATCTCAGAAGCACAATTCAGTTTGAAAACTTCATTAGTTTGCTAGGATTGCCATTACAAACTGTCACAAACTTGGTAGCTTAAACCACAGAAATTTAATTATGATATCAGCAAAGTTGCTTCATTCTGAGGCTTCTCTACTTATCTTTCAATGTCTAACTTTTCTGTAAGCCCCTCTGCCCATGTCTATAATCTAAACTCCTCTTCTTACAAGAACACCAGATGCATTGAACTTGAACTCACCCAAATGACCCCACTTTAACCTAACTCGTTAAAGAACTTTTACCCAAATACAGTCACGTTCTGAGGTCCTGAGGTTAATTTTCAACATGCTAATTTGAGGGTGACACACTTCAGCCCACAACCAAACACAAAATAATATATAGACTGTTAAATTACTAAAAAGTTTCAAAGCTACTTGGTATGTCCATAAAGTGCCAATTACAAAGATGATAAAAATCATGAATTGCCTTAGAGTCAATCTAACAAAGTATTTGCATGACCACTATACATAAAATTGACAATAAAGAGTTTGTTTGTCCCAAACTGATTCTGTGCCATGGCTCCTATAAAGCCATTTGGAAAACCAGTAATACCAAATTCTTTAAGCATTTATTTTGGTAGGGTACGTGGGGTAAAGATAGGGCCCTTGGACTTACATACCAAACAAGGGAAACTTAAAAATATGGATCCTGGCTCCCTGATATCATTAAGAGAAGCGATGGAGTGTTACACCACCCATAAATGCTGATGTGGCAAAGCAAGGGGATGCCAGGTTTCCAGTGTGTGAAGCGATTGCTGGAGATCAACCCCCATCACAAGAAAAGAGGGGCTTGCCATTCCTAGTCGTGCAACTTGAACAAACTCAAAGGCCAAGGCCACAATTCAGAATCTGCATTTGACACAATGAGACCTTATCTCTGGTGCGGAGCAGAGTGGAATGGAATATCCACAATGCTGATGGTCCTCCAAGCACATGGATTTTTCTGAGTGAAAGTTTCAAATGTCTAGTATGTGTTTCCAGATAATTCATCTTCCTTTAACAAAAGTCTAAAACCCTGTTAAGGAAAAATTTGATAATTATAGATACAGATTATGCTTGGGGATAGGGAGCTCAATATTGTAGGAATATTAACTGTTTCCAAATTAACACACCAGTTTAATTACAACTTTAGTAAAAATCTCAGCATGGTTTTTCAGTGTACTTGATAAGCTGATTTATAGAAAAGAGCCAAGAGTCAATAATACAATATGGGAGGTGAATACAATAAGGAAGGAGAATAAGATAGGGTAGATGCAATGCTATGTAAGCTATAAAAAAATCTATTAAAAAGATGTTTATTTTTGCTGGTAGATAGGGATGAAAACTTATTAACATTAAAAGTCTCATTTTTTATCACAACACAAACATTTCAGCAGAATGAGAAGAAAAGGCAGGTCACCGAAAGAGACCCTTGAGTTTATTCTCAACATGACAGCCAAAATGACTATGTAAAACATAAAGCCTCTGATCAAATCCCTCTAATGACATCCTACTTCACTCAGAGTGAAAGTCTTCCCTGCCACGTGTACCCCTTCTTGACCTCATCTGAAAACCATCACTCTCTCCTTTCCTAATTCTGCTGCTTTTTCTCCCTTCTTATCTCCCTTGAGCATACAGCAAACCCAGACACCTTGGGTTTTTTGCCCTCCCCTCCCTGTTACCCCTGACCACGTCACTCCTCCCCACATGTCCATGTTGCTCAAACTATCAGTTGTTTTCAAGTCTCTGATCTAATTTCTTCTGTTCAGGGAGCTCTTTCCTGATAATTCTATAATAATTTAGCAGCATTCTCCTCTGTATTTTACTTTGTGTATTTAGATTTACAACTTGATGGTTTCATTGACATATTGTATAAAGGATTACTATCAAACTGATTAACATATCCATCACCTCACGTTGTGTTTTTCTTTTTTCATGGTGAGAACCTTTAGCATCTACTCCGTTAGCAAGTATACAACACACTATTATTAACTACTGACACCATGACGCACATTAGATCTCCAGAACTTAACATCTCACATAACTGAAACTTTGAACCCTTCATGAATTTAAAGAATATCCATTATGTTTTCTAACCACAATGATATAAACCTAGAAATGAACAACAGGAAGAAAATGCAAAATTCATTAATGCGTTCATGTTAAGCTGATTCTCTTAACAACTCTTCTCTAGTTCTGTGAGCTTGATTATTTTAAATTTCATATGTCAGAGGTCACACGGAATTTGTCTTTCATCTCCTTCAGCACAATATTCTCCAGGACCATTCATGTGGTTTCAACTGGAATGATTTCCTTCTTTTCCAGAGTGGAATGATGCTGCGTTGTATGCATTTATCACATTTTCGTCGTCCACTCAGCTGTCAGTGGACATTTAGTTCATCTCATGTGTCTCAGGTACATTTTTTTTAAAAGTATACATTATATTATAATTATTAGTGCATATTAATTATGCAAAACAATGAACTTCTTTGTCACTTTTCATAAACACTTATAACATATTTTGATCATATATGCCTTCCCTATTACCCCTCTCTTTCAGGGTATCATTTTTTTCTCTCTTAATCCTTTCTTTGATTTATTATTTATTGAGGAAGGTGCTTAATTTCTACATATTTATGAATTTCACATTTTCTCCTATTGTTAATTTCTAGGGTCATACCCCTGTGGTTAGAAAAGATAGTTGATATAATTTCAAACTTCCTTAAATTTATGAAGATTTGTTTTGTGGCCTAATGTATGTCTATCTTGGATAATATTTTGTGTGTCCTTGAGAAGAAAGTATATTCTACCACTGTTGGATGGAAAGCGTTATATATGTCTATTAGGTCCATGTTATGGTTTGTTAGTCCTCTGAAGAGATAATTTCAAGTAATATGGCTTCATAGTTGCTGATTCCATGTCTGCTGGTGAAACTCCATTGAGCTTTTCAGTTCACCTATATTCTTCAGCTCCAGAATTTCTGATTTCTACTTTGTATTTTTCCTATTTGTTAAACTTATGTTGTAAGTGGATTGTTTTCCTGATTTTGTTAGTTTTCATTCTGCACTGTCTTGTGTCTCACTGAGTGTCCTAAATATGATTGTTTGAGATTCTGTTTTACGATTAACAAGTCCCCATTTCTCTGAGGTTAACCATGAAAATTTTACTTGTTCCTTTTATGGTATTCTCTTTATTTGGTTCTTCTTGTTCTTTGCAGTCTTGCTTTACTCTTAGCATTTAAAGCAGTCCCCCTCTCTGATGACTGGCCTCAGGATAGAAAGACCTTTATCCTTTAGTCATAGAGATTTTGAGGTCTCTCTGGAAATTTTTTTTGGATGTGCCCATCTCATTCCTCATTTTTCCTTTTGAGGACTATGTATTATTCAACATCTCTAACAATTAGAGAAATGCAAATCAAAAGTACTCTAAGATTTCATCTCACTCCAATCAGAATGGCAATTATCAAGAATACAAGCACAACAATAAATGCTGGTGAGGATGTGTGGAAAAGGCACACTCATACAGGTGGGACTGCAAATTGGTGCAACCACTCTGGAAAGCAGTATGGAGATTCCTCAGAAAACATGGAATGGATCCACCATTTGACCCAGCTATCCCACTCCTCTGTTTATACCCAAAGGACTTAAAATCATCATACTATAGTGACGCAGCCACATCAGTGTTTATAGTAGCTCAAGTTTACAATAGCTAAACTATGGAATCAACCTAGGTGCCCTTCAACAGATGAATAGATAAAGAAAATGTGAGATATGTATATATGTACAATCATATCCTACAATATATACAATCAGAAAAATGAGAAATCATACTACATTTATATAAGATTTATCAAAATGTATAAAAGCATTCTACTATTACATACAACTAATTAGAACAAATTAAAAAAAAGATTGCACATCATTGCTTAATCCTATAGAACCAGAACAGTTGCTGAGCATCCTGTTTATTTTCTCTAAGGAGGGGCCCTGAAGCACTCAATGTTGTGTGTCATCTCCTGTCCTGCAGAATTGAACTGGTTTCTTAAAATCCTGTTCTCTGTGTGATTGCTTTCTCATGCACTCTGCAGCTTCTACTTGCTGTCTGTGGAGGCTCACATGGGCCATCTTGGTGATGCATGCAGAGTGTTGGATGTACACACAGGCCTGCTTCGGACATCAGGGCTATAGATAAGGTGTCTCATGAAATTCATGTGTGGGTCGCTCAGTGGAGTCCAAAGCCTGTTAGCATTGTTTGTGTCTGGATTTGCATATTCCCTAACCATTTTCTTTAATCCTAGCTTCCCCTAGGAACTACTAATCTCTCAGTGATGTCAGCAGTACAAAACAGAAATGGGCCTCTAGAGCCAGGTCTCAAGAAGCTGAAGAAGCCAGGTCTTCAATGTGCTCACACTCCTCATGGAAGAAACCACAAACCAAGGAGATTTCTCTGGATAATGAGACTTGCTGCTTTGGGGGAAAGAGAATGTACATTAAATGACTTTTCTTACCATCTTCAGTGATATATTCTCTGCCAATTTTGCTACAGATGTCAAGACTGATGCTTCAGCAGGCTTATGAGGGCTAGAATCTCCTGTTTGACTGGAAGGCTATTGTCCTATACCCAGAATCACCAGTTATTCTTACATTCTTACCTTGTTACATTTTCTTCCTAATTACCTACCACCACCTGACATATCATTATATTTTTGTGAGATTTTAAAAATATATTTTAATGATCGAGAAGTTTTCAGTTCAGAAATGAATTGTGTGTAAAATATATAAAGTTTCATACACCTGCTCACCTCACCCTTTCCTCTGTTACTAACATCTCACATTATTCTGGCACACTATAACAGCAGACAAGCCAATATCAATTTATTATTATCCAAAGTTTATAGTTTATATTAAGTTTCACATTTGATGGTATGCATTCTTTGAGTTTCTACAAATGTATACTGACATTTAATCACCATTACAGTCAATATTTTGGATTTTAACCATTCTAACAGGTGTACACAGCTATCTCACTATTGTTTTAATTTGCAATTCCCTAACAATGTGAGGTGGAACATTTTTTCTATGCTTATATGTCACTTGTATATCTTTTTTAGTGAGTTGGTTGCGCAGATATTCTGTCCACTTTTAAATTGGGTTGTTTATTTTCTTTTTGTTGCGTTTTCAGAGTTATCGAATATGTGTGTTACAAATATTTTCTTCCAGCCTGTGACTTTTCTTTTTATTCTCTTTAAAATGTTGCATGAAACTTAGAAAGCGGTCTACTTTATTTACAGTTGTATCTTGAACTCCTACAAATTTGATATTCCCAGATTACAGTTGGCTCATGGTGAGTAAAATAATAAAATAAATTTCTACACATTCAATCAACAAGGATGAATAGCAAAAATACATACACATTTTTACAAATCACTGAGAAAAATATAATTTATCTAATTGAAAAATGGGAAAAAATAGCAATGAGTGATTTCCAGGTTGGAAATCACAAACTACTGAACTATGTAGAAATGATCAACTTTACTGGAAAATGAGCAAATGCTAATTAAAATCACAATGTGACACATTTTCATTTCATATGTATCTGTATTTACACTAATTTTCTCTTAGTCTACTTCTCTACTTTTGGCTTTTGGGTACATATGATTGAATTAGATTTCATGATTCATGATATACTAATATAACTCACATCTTGATCCAAATATGTTGCTATGCCTTGGATATAGTTTGATTATTGAAATTTCAACCCCATTATAAGATATTAACAGGGTGGAAAATCAACCTGACCATGGAAAAGTGCCTATTATTAGATCATCAGGGTTGGGCTCCAATGATTGAGTACTAGTGACTTTGTAGTAAGAGAGAAAGAGACCAGAGAAGATGCACACAAACAGACACACACTCCCTGTGTCGTCTTATCTGTGATTTTCTCCCTGTCTCAAGGCTCTTCCAGAAAGGAGGTCACCACCAGAGAAGAAGACAAAATAAGTTTTGTTAAAACTTAGTACGCGACATTGTGCAACTGGCAACAGAAAATGAACTAATACTTATGAACTATTATTTTATTTTACTTCTCTCTTAATTAAATATTCATACATTTTACTTACTTAATAATTAATTAAATATCATATACCTTACTGCTGCCTATTTTTTCTTTCCCATCTTTCCCTCTTACATCCTGCCTCCCACAAGAATAATCATTTTTCTGAACTTTGAATTTCTATGATTCTGTATGAAGTCTTTTGAAAGTTGTTTTCAACTTTTGAAAGTTGTTTTAATCACTCTATTATTAGTAATATTTATACACATTGTTGTCCATATATCCAGTCTAAAAAATTTTTAAGCCAGAAGTAGTGGCACAAACCTGTAATCCCAGAGACTCAGGAGGCTGAGACAGGAGGATTGCAGGTTCAAAGCTAGTGCCAGCAATTCAGGGAGGCTGTAAGCAACTTAGTAAGACTCCATCTCAAAATTTAAAAAGTGATTAGGGACCTTAGGTTCAATGCCTGGTATAATAAAAAATAAATTAAAACTTAATAATACTGAGTATTAACCAAGATATGAGGCAATAAATCTACTTAGCTGCTGTTGGGAACAAAAACTGGTATAATCATCTTTGAGAAAAATTTGAGGTAAGTGGTGCAAAGATGTACCAAACTTATCCTGTCATTCCACACCTAGTTCTATTGTCTAGAGAAACTCTCATGTAGAAACACAAAAAGACAATTATAAAAATATTCATAGAAACCATTTTATTAAATACTAAAACTTGGAAATAGCTTTTAACATCGTGCTACATGAGCTATAATCTGTAAAAACATGATTGAATTCATAACTTTGAGTGAAAAAAATCAAGACATTTAAGAATTCATATGAAATTAAATCATTTATATTTAGTTTTAAGAGATTCAAGGCAGGCCATATGTTGAAAAGATATTTGTATAAAAGGAAAATAAATAAAAATATTCAGAATAATAAACAACAATATTAGGCTAGGTGTTACTCTGGGGACTGTTGGGGATGATGGCCATAGATAGTTCCTAGAAGGTGTCAGCTGTTTTGTGAAGCTATATTTTTTATTACTGAAGCAGAATTTGAGTTTTTTTTTAAAGTTTACTACTTTCAATATTTATTTTACAAATTAAGCTTTTAATAATAATTTTACTATTAAAAAAATGCCAGTTAAACTGCCTAATGTAATTTTTATTCATTCACTGTCTGACAAGATATTTTTCCCTAAAATAAACACCAAAACACAATATGAGGTCCTTCTCATCAAATATCTTTTTAAATCAAAATGGTGCTAGATGCTCGGGTTTAGTTCAAAGAGAGCTTGTGGCTGCACATAACTCAGCAGTAAATGTACAATTGAATAGGAATGCCAGGGGCCCAGTGAGGAGAGAAGACAGCCAGCAGCACCTCAGGCACACTGATGTCATGCATGGCCATGGGTGCTGGGCACACATTGGCTAACCAGACACCAACCTGCTCACATTGCCATATGCTAGCTGGAGAAAAAACAGGCAAATTAAATAATCACAAAATTACAGAGAAAATCAAACCCTTGATAAACCTTCCTCAGGAGAGACATATAACCCTATAAAAGACACATCACAGAGAACTGAGCAGTCAGAGAGATTAAGAATGGTCCCTTGGAGAGGAAAGTAATAAATCAGTTATCTGTAGGACAAATGAGGGACAAGAAGAAGTTTCCCAGCAGAAGAAGAAGGGCTTTTCAAAGACCTTATGTCCAGAGAGAGAGGGCTGTGATACATTTGGAGAATAAGAGAAAAACAGTGAAATTAAGCTACTGCTCATTTTAAGTTTGACCTTCTCTCCAGCTGTGAATTCTCCAATCATTATTCTTTAGGTGGCAATCTTCACTGATTTATTTTTCCCTGTTCTTAGAGTAACTATCCAAAGAAAAGGAACTGAACATAGGCTAGTTGTGTAGGAGTATAACATACATATGTACCAATAAAGCTCAGTTACTCACCATTAATGTCTGAAAAAATAATCAGCATATAAAATCTCTCTGTAATAGATTCCCTATAATCCAATTGTAGTGTTATAAATATTGTTGATTTTAGGACTGATTTTGAATCCTTTCTTTCTTTTTTCTTTTTGTTTCGTGGGTGGAGACTGAAAGGAACTGGAAAATTATTCCCTGCTAGCATGAAAAGATAAGAAAGATAGTATAGTACTTTGTGTCTTTTCTCTATTGAAAGCATATTATTAATCATCATTTAACTCTGATTTTTCAGACTATAAAACAATTGATC
Organism: Glaucomys volans; assembly: GCA_020662805.1. NCBI lineage: Eukaryota > Metazoa > Chordata > Mammalia > Rodentia > Sciuridae > Glaucomys > Glaucomys volans. The sequence goes on along the minus strand of JAJEJO010050444.1, from coordinate 623,590 downwards.
ATTTTAATTCTCCAGAAAGGATTGTCATGTTTAAAAGTTTTTTACTCAAAGAATCTTAATAGCTTTCTCCATGAACTAAATTATACCAATTTTCACTCTTCAGCATGTCATGCCATAACAATATAACATTAAGAAAGAAATATCTTTCTGGTATGAGAAAATGACTATATGGGAATCTAAGAATAAGTAATTTAACATGTATTTTTAAAGAAAAATAACAATTAGTTTGGTTCTATTCTTTACATCTTTAGCAGTCTCATTTTCTCCTTCACTCTTTCAATAAGATTTCTCTAATTTTATGAAAACCATCTGGAACATTATATTTGCTTCATAATAGAAGGAATTAAAATAAGTATCATAAAGGCTGCAAAAATGTTCATTGAAAATGTATGTGGTTTATTGTTAACTCCACTTTCTCTCGATATATTCACCAGATGTGGAAGAAAAAGTTCCAGACCTTATGTTAAAATACCATATATTTCTAAGCCTCAAACTCTAACACTTAGGAGCTGTGTTATATTGGACTAAAATTTTCAATTCATAACTTGGAAAAATAATGCCTTACAAAGTTCTATCTGAAAGACTAAAATGTAAACAAGAACAGCGTGAATCTACTTGGCAGCAGTGATCATGTCTTAAGGCTCAGGGCATTCCTAGTCACATGTGGGGCCCCGTTTTGTGTCCAGAATGTACTCAATTTACATATGCAAAATTACTTCTGATAAATTTGGTGGATTAATATTGCAAAAGAAGTCTTCACTCTGTAAATAATTTGAGGGTATGAACAAAAGATAGATCACATTTTCCCAAAATTCTCAATGTATATCATAAAGTCTTAAACTGTAGAGATTGACTAAAGAGCGCGCGCGCGCACACACACACACACACACACACGCCAATGTCTTTTCTAATAGAGCTTAAAACATTTCATACCTCACTTAAAGGTACGTGTCTTTATAAAGAAAGTAGTTTGTAAATACTTGTTGGACCATGATTGATTATGGAGAAGTTTGGATTAGATTAATATCAAGAGAAGCATCCTGGTAGAAATGCATACTTTTTTTTCTTTCCTTTAGTTCTTTTGCGTAAGGTATGTACACTCTGAGAAATTTTTTGATATTCTTCATATCAGAAGAGAATGACTCATAGATATCATGAGTGAATGAAATCAATTCCTTTAAATTAGAAAATAATGAAAAACATTTATCTCTAGAGTTGGAAGTGTTGCTAATATACATGTAATATTTTCAGAGATCTGATTTTTTAAGATGTTTTAGAAAAATTTATATATAAACTTTATGTATATATGTATATAGAAAGACACACATGTGTGAATCTATAAATAATTAGCATGTATACAAGATGTTGAACTTTCTCAATAGCAGTCATTTGCATTTCAGACAAGTACAGAGTCAGACAAAGTGAAACATCTGGCAAAGTCTACAGAAAAGCATATGGACTTGAGTTTTGGATGGAAATTTACAATAGAGAAGAGTAATAAAATTTTAAAATTAAAACATATGTTGCTAATGATCGAGAATGTGAGAATTTTTCCTAAGCTAAAATCTGCTACATATATATTTAATTTGTTTTTGAATTCCCATAAGTTCTATGATTATCAAAAAGGTTAAATTTCTTCATATCTGGCAATAAAGAGAGTGCTTTTCTCAGTGACACTGGAGGTGCCTCCCATGCATCTATCCCTTTTACTCAGTGAGGAAGGACTATGAACTGGAACAAAGATGGCCCCACTCTGCTCTAACATGCCTGTGGTTTTGCTAAAAATCCTCAAAGATTTTACATTTCGTATGTTCCTCTAAACAAAGTTTCCACAAAATGATAAGCCATTATAAACACTATAAGCTATATCGTTAGAATTGTGGTTCTGAAAACCATAGAAACTATAAAATTGGTGTGAGAAAAGACCTTGGCGATTTCCTTAGTAGTGTTTTCTCACGTGTGGTTTCCTGATCTCCATCATGAAAATCACAAGACTATCCAAATGTGGATTCTTGGGCTCCACCCGGATGTTCTGAATCAGACTCTGTAGGTGAGAAGCTGGAATGTATACTTTGAATAATTTCTCCAGGTGATGTTCAGGCTCCCTAAATTCTCTGTTTGATCTAGGACAGTGCTGCCAACTCTGGTATCCATAGCCACAAGGCTACTGAGTCCTTGAAACACAGGCTGGTGATGTAATTCAAGATACACTACAGATTTTGAAAACTCATTATAAAAAAATCTTAATAGTTTTATATTGATTACATGCCAGATTAAATAAAAAATTTATTAAAATAAATTTCTCCTATTTCTTTCTGACCATTTTAATGTGGCTGTGAGAAAATTTATTTTTATATGTAGCTTGCATCATAGTTTTTTGGATGGTGATGCTCTAGACTAAAAATAAGGGGAATAGCTTCATATCTTTCATTCAGCTTTGGGCTGAAATATTAATATTTTCTTATCAATTTATTGGAATATTTAAACTATTCATTTTTATTTTTTGTGAGATCCACATGTGGTTTTTACATAAATATAAGCTATTTATCATAAATGATATCATGACTTCGATATTATGAGAAAAACAAGTTTTCCAAATAAATCCAATTATAAATTGAACTTGGTTTAAATCTGATATACTGAACACACCAACTTAAACAAATTACCTTAGACTCTTAAATAGACTCTTACTAGCAATAACAGTTGACTACTATATGAATGAGAATTGCAGCCTGCCTATTCAATATTTCAGTGTGTGTGTGAATTTGTGCATGAATACACTGTGTGCACAGGGTTAAAAACAGAAATTAGATAGTTCATAAAGTGAATTCCTTATTCTGCTTAAGCACACAAGAAAGCACCACATTCCAGTCACTACAATTCTGTGAAAGCCATGTTACCAAGTTCTGGATAATGGAATCCAACTAGAAATGATGAGCCAAACTTTTCAATATGACCAACATGATCTTCCTAATCATTTATTCTTCCTGAGCAGAAAATTAAAGGAAGAGAACTCCAAGGACCTTAAAAAAGAAAAAGAGGCACCATCATACAGAAAGGAGTCAACAAGTCCGAAGCCTGGCTCAGAGGACAGAAGAACCCTGGAAGAAGAAATACACTTTTTATATTGTTGTATGAGTGAAAAATTAATAATAAATAATAATAATAATAATAATAATAATAATAATGTGGTGGTTCACTTAAAATTTAATTAATTGAAATAGCTGTTAGATAACACTACCAAACATATTTTAGAAGGCTGACTTTTCCTTTTAAAATCTAAATAGGTAATATTTCATGCTCATTGGGTAATTTTTCTAGAAAACTTAGCTGCAGAAAAATAAACCTCATGACATTATTGCTTATCTGAGATTTCCATAAATCTTCTTTAACTTTGCATTAGTAAAAATACCTCAATTGTGTCATCTAATATAGCCTAAAATAATCATTTTCATATTTTTAGATCAGGTTTAGAAAAAAAATATTTGATGAGTCAGCTAGTAAATATTTTCAATTCTGTGGATCTCTATCATAAATGAAAAAAACAAAATAACAACAAAACACTTCTGCTCTTGTAATATACAAGTATCCTGGACCATACACACAAGAATGGGATCACTGTGTTCCAAAATATTTTCATTTGTAAAAACACATGCTGGACTCATGTGATGTAACTTGACAGATCCTGTCATCAATTGTTAATTGCTACATAGAACTTTAAAGATAACGAATAAAACAGCACCTGCATTCAATATGCTAAACAATGTGTCCTTTTTATGTTGCTCCATACTGGCTCGGTTTATAGCCTGTAGCACTTTTTGGAGGCAATGAAACCTTTGGCAGGTAGGAGCTAGTAGATGAAATTAGATCACTGGGGACATGCCCATGAGAGGGATTTCAGACTCCAGATCTTTTGTTTTAGTCATCCTTTTCACTGCTGTGACCAAAAGATCTGACAAAAACAATTTTAGAGGAGGGAAAGTTTATGAGGGGGGCTCACAGCTTCAGAGATCTCTGTCCATGGAAGGCCAGCTCCATTCTCCCAGGGCCTGGGGTGAGGCAAAACATCATGGTAGAAGGGTGTGGCAGAAGAAAGCAGCTAGGAACTTGGCACCAGGAAACAGAGAGACTCCACTCTCCAAGAACAAAATATATCCCCCTAAATCCTACCCCCACTGACCCACCTCCTCCAGTCACATCCTACGTGCCTTCAGTTACCACTAGATTATTCTCTATCAGAGGATTAAGTCATTGATTGGGTTAAGGCTTTCATAACCCAATTATTTCACCTCTAAACCTCCTTGTATTTCTCACACATGAGATTTTGGAGGACACCTAATATCTGAACCATAACACCTTTTTTGTCTCTTGATTCTGAGTCACCAAGAGTTGAGAAGACCTCATCTGTTATGCACGCTGGCAGCTAAGAAGCAATGTGCCACCACAACCCAAAGTAACCAGGTCAAGTAATCATGGATTGGAACTGTTGAAATGATGAGCAAAAGTAAAGCTTTTCATCTTTAAAAGCTGATTTAATCAGGTATTCCTCTTTAGTAACAAAAATCTGACTAAAACAGATATACTTTAGGTTTTTTTTTTTGCACTTAATGTACAATTTTCAAATGAATTCAGGACTTCTAGAAAAAAATTATATTTGTCTACATTGTTTGACACTTTATCTCTTTTTCTTTATTTATTTTCTCAATTGTTCTTGTTTCCTCTTCATTACCTCTAAAAAAGATTATTTTAAGCACTTGAGTAGAACTGATAGGGCAGTGCATAAAAGGGAGTGGGACAGAGGAAAATAAAACAATTCAGACATAAAATAATTAAACATATGAGAAACAAAATAGTCCCACATTTAAACTATCTTGATTAGAGAAACTCTTTTGTAGTCCCCCCGCCCCCAATGTTTATGTTCTTTTCAAGATCTTATTGTTGGTTGAAATTTTGGAACTACCTCTTAATTTGTTATCATTATGCTCTGTATAAATTGTTTTTATAGAAACTTTATTTAGACCCAACTCAGTGCTTTCACAAGGTTTCTCTGTATCAAAAATGCAATTGAAATAAACCTCTCAAAAAAAAGAAAACCAGAAGAAAAAGTTATAACAGGTTATTTCCACCCCTTTGCTCTTGGTGCAACTTAATCCCACAGAAGGAGAAGAAGACAAAGGATGAGAAAATTGGTTTCAATTGAATGACTTTCTTTAAAGCACTTAAATCTAATTTGGATGAACTTTTACTTGTGTCAACTTGATCAAAGCAGAAAGAAAGCAAATATTCACATTGGTACTATCATTTACATAACCTCTATTCTTGAAATTTGATGGGATATTTAATTTTTAATCAAACATGTTCTATCATCTATCATAAATAAATTTAGTAAGAATAAAACACTCCATACATACTTTAAAGTAAACTCAATTTTAAGATCAAGGATCTCGTGCTATATTGTTTAAGTGTTCTCTCTTGTTATATAATAATAGTTGATCTCATGTTTTATGCCCCATAAAAATGAAGAAATCAGAAAAATTGTGCTATGGTCCATTGACTTTAATCAGCACTGCTATAGCTTCAACCACAACTGCAGGCTGCTTTATAACCAGAATAAAGCTCTGGATTTACTATCAATGGTCTTGATTCTTATTCACATAAACCTAGTAGTAAAATAACTAACCATGAAAGGAATTGGATATATATATATATTCTGTGAGAAAGTGTAATGAGAGATGCTCGCTGTATCATGATTTCCTAGGGAAAACAGTTCCCAAGTAGTAAAATAATAAAGAAGTTCTTTAAGTTCAGAGTGTTTTTACAAAGCCGTGTAACTGAGAAACTCAGCTGTTTTAAGATTAAATATCCATCAGCATATGAAAAACCTTCTACTCTCAGCATTGAGAATTCCAATTTTCTCTAACGTAGACATTGTTTACCGAGGAGATGAGAATTGAAAATGTTGCATTCAGTGAAAAAGGTCTCTTTTTATATTATAAAGTTGAACAGCCCATATGTTCCAAATTTATTAAAGAACTTAAATAAGACCAGAATTTGGCAAAGGCTGATGAAGAATATTATTTAAAGTATCTCATATTTTTTCGCTTGGAAATAATTCTGGCTCAAATGATTAATTGTTCTGAGTCAAAGAGTCAAGATACATCATCACTTACTAGAGAGTATCCTGATATCAACAACCAACTTATTATTTAAAAATACATTTTTACCTTTGGAAAGAGGGCTATGGGTATAGTTGAAATAATGCTTACTTTACTGTTTATGCATTTCATTTTAGTACAGTATTTTTGAAATAATATCAGTGTTACATATCTGTTTAACACACAGCATGCTACCCCTAAGGACTTTCCTCTGAGGAGAAGAGACTGATGTTTTGCTAGATAGATACAAGAGAACACAAATGGACACACTCAGCCACACAGACATAAGGACCACAAGGAGAAGCCACTGAAGTCCATGCTTTTGGACAAGTTTCAGAACATTGAGGAATAGGATTTTATCATTCTTTATCTGTTATAACTCATGGATTTCTCCTGTCCCTGGAAGATTCCGAGAAGATCAGTTCATACATCAGGGCTTTTCAAGGCTGCTATGTTTCAGAAGCTTCTGTCTAGAAAGATGGATAGGGCTGCTCCGTTTCTGTGCCATCAATCTCACTCAACCAGGAAGGCTGAGAGCAGGGTCAGGAACAATTCGACATAGTTCAGAGACCTTTTCTAAAACCAAACAGATTGAGTATTCCAGTTCTTTGGATGAATTTTCCTCCCCTTTCAGAATCTTCAAATAAATAGCACAGAAATCCTCTTCCACCTGCTACCCCTGCATTCCAACTTCAAGATTCTATTTCCCTATTGTGTATTTATTGGCTCTACTGAAGGGTATTATTTTCCTATTAATTTATTTGGTTAATTTATCTTTTAATTTCCCCAACTATTTTTATACTTAAAACACTTCTATAAAAGGGTGTGCATCACACACACTGATCAGCAGCTGCTGCTTTACCTTGCTGCAATCTTTTATTGACCTCGGACTCAAAGACAAGGCTGTCACAAAAGAAAATTAGCTTTGTTCTATCAGTGAAGATGGAGCTCACATTTAAAATATTAATATTGGAGAGTCGGTGTCTACTTAAAATGTTTTCAAGAACAAAGCAAATTCTCTTTCATGATTATAAGAAATCTGTAATACTGTCTCCTGCTCCAGACATAGCATATTTAAATTCTTAATGTTCAGGCAAATGTTACCTACGTCAACTTTTAAAATGTGCTTGACTCAACCTGTAATTATTACATGCTATATTTCCATTCCTTCATTTTATGGGACTATTTTCAGTAATGGTAAAAACTATCCTCAATCATTAATTTGTTTATATATGTATGTAAAAGTGTTATGTACCTACCATGTGCCAGACACTGTCTTAAGCATGAAGGCTATAAAATATGTAAAATAATCCCAGTTTCTACTTCCACATATTTATAGAATAGTTGGTAAGTCATACATGAATCAAATAATCTGATAGCAATATTTGTGATAGCTAGCTCTGACATTGCCTGGGATCCTCTTTTGATTTAAAATAGTACCCTGACCTAGGTTGAGAAGTCTAGGTTGCTTGAGGTGTCAGGTGAGCTGAGACTTGAAGAATGTCTAGAAATATTTACTTTATGTTTTCTGGCAATTAATTCATCATCTATATGGAACACAGTTTCCATATAGTTTGTGTTTCTGAAGATATCAAAGGTCACCATGTTATTACCTGCTGTAGAACCTTGGATTTATTCATATATTTACCCTTCCATATTTGTGGGCAGTGTGAGGGTGAGTGTCAGTTGTTTAACCCAATGATAACAATTTTATTCTTCTTGCAATAAGTTGTTCAGTCATGCAATGAATTAAAAACCTGGTCAATAAGAAGTCAGGGTGAATATTTTGGAGGGCTTCTGAGAAAAATGTTTTAGAAGGGCATATATTGGGACAACTTCAGTTTCTGCCTTTGGACACTATTATATGAAGACCCGATGCCTGGAAACACTGAAGCCACTATGTAATCATAGGCAAGGTGACAGGTTTCTGTACCGATGAGTGTTAGGGTACAGTAGAGGTGTGAGTTGTGGAGTGCAAGGATTTTTCAGGCAAAGAGCAATTAGCAGCAAAATGGTTAATTCACTGTCCAAGAGAAGGAGGGGCCAGATTCCAAGAGAGGTGTCACCTCTGAAGAGTTCTTCCAGGAGGGGGTTTTGATGGGTCTCTGAGATTTTCGGTGTTTTGAGAAGCAGGATGCTCTGCAGACCCTCAGCGTGCTTCTGGCAGAACACTTACAGCAGCTCCTAGAGGATGTGGTTTTTGAGCTTGCCCCTTGCTGAGGTCTGGATGCCCTACTTTCATTTTTGCAGGTGCTGCTTTACCTTGCTGCAAGTTTTTATTGACCTAGGACTCAAAGACAAGGCTGTCACAAAAGAGAATTAGCTTTGTTCTATCAGTGAGGCTGGAGCTTGCAAACCTGCAGGGAACCCATGCCCTTGCCAATATCATTTAGCTGTTGGGTTTACCTTGGGGTTCCTCCTGCCTTATCTCTGGTTCTGATTTGTGAAATGATAAGGACCTATTTTTAAGCCCCTGTTTGTCAGATATTATGATCCTTAAAGCCAAAATCACACAAATTAGGAAAAAAAAACATTTTAGTGATTGAATTTAATAGACTAATTATAAAGCCATGCAAATGACAGAATAAGATTGGGAAGGATACACACAATGGTTAACTGTAGAGAGGGAAGAAGGGCTAAAGGAGGCCTCCTGAAATTCACACCTGATTACAGGTGTGCACTACTGCATCAGGCTCAAGATGTTTCTTAAAGAACAACAAAATATAACTTCGCATGCTTGCTAGAAAAAAGACAAATGAAGACTTTTTTCCAGGCATCAGCTCAGTAATTCAATGTTTGACTTATAGAGAATACTCAATTAATGTCCCAACTAATCTTTATTCATAAATGAATGAAAGACACCTTTCCAGATGTCTAGACGAGGGTAAAGACAATGTATGCATATATTAACTCCCACTTGCCATCAGTCCTATAATCACATTATTTCCATATTTCATATGAAACATTTCAGTCTCAGGTTTAATACAGGTATAGCTATTGAGTAACAAAACTTAAATTTAAAGCTAGTTGTGTGGTTTTTTTTTTTGTTTTGTTTTTTACTTAAACCCATTAATTTCTCCAAGCAGACTTTTAACACTATGTGACTAGCAACATACAGAATGGACTATTTTCCATTTTATTTGCAATCCTAATACTCTTTTCCCTAATTACTTAAACCCCTTAGAATTCTGACTTTTCTTTTTAAAGAGAAAACAAGATTCCTGCCTCATTTCACTATTTTCCTGCTTAAAGTCTTTTCCACTCCGATATGGGGTCCTTAAATTAGAATCACTTGTAGACTTTGAAAAAAGCATATTTCTAGGTTCAATATGGGAATGGAACTTGAGAATATACATTTATATAAAGTCCTTAAGATACTCTAACATGCACACCAAAGTCCAAGAAATATGCTCCAGTCAGAAAACATTAATTCATATTAAATTAAACCCACACACAGAAGAAAAAATCCATTAAGAATTTTAAAAGTTATATAAAATATCATACAAATAAATGTATTTATTTTCTTTTGTGATGTTTAAAATACTAAACACTCAAAACAATAAATGGCCATTTAGGTAGATTTATTTAATCAAAAGCTTATTAAAAATAATGAATTTTTATCCAATTAAATTATATGGACAAAAATTTGTTCAAGCTCAAACCAGTAATCTATGTGAGTCAGAACTTTCTTTAAAAGTAAATACACTTAAAGTAAAACAAATTATAAATTGACAACTGGGCCCGGGGTTATATTTTTAATAAGTCACACAGTGCATCTGTTGTTATGATGGTAAAAATAAAAGACTGACAAGTAATATTAATTCTTTTTTACACATACAACAATTAAGCCCTTGAATGTTCAGGAATTCTGTAGTAGGAAGATAAAAGAATATGTGTTAAGTGCAAGTTGAAGCTGTTCATAATCCAGATATTTTTACTTTACCCAATATGAAAATTACACAACCCTCTTTAAGTTTTTTTTTTCTGAATGAGCAGTATTTTGTGTATGTTTAATGAGCTAATTTGCAATATACTATCTGATATTTCTGATTTCTCTAGATCATAAATGTTTATAGGAGAAAAGAAAGTAGTTAATCCATTTATTCAGATGTCTACTGAATATATGCCACATCCCATTTACTGTTGGAGGCACAGAGTACACAAAAATCCAGCAGAAAATTATGGGAGAGGAAAAATATGTACAAAAACAAGGAAACAGAAGGAGCCATGTTTTGGTGATCATCGGTAGCTGGATGAATATATGCAGTGGCATTAAGTAGAAGCAATTAGGTCATCAAGAGACTTGATTGCTACATTAAATACTTTGAACTTAAAAAATTTAAAGGTTTCTAAGGAGTATGGTAATAGATTATTCTGAATAAGGTTTAAAATTATAGAGTAGAATTTCCCATTTTTATCCATTTTTTTTCATGGTCAGTGAATAAATCAACTAGTAATAAGCATTCGGCAAATTACTTAACTTCTGTTTTGACATTTACAACTCTTCTCTAACTAAATTCCTCAGGACTCTGTGACAAGTCACAGAAAGCCAACTCAAATCAGTTTTTAAAAACAAAGAGAATGAATCGTTTCATTGAATTAGGGAAGATGAAGATAGAACTGGCCTCAGGAAGATCTAGATACTAGGTCTCAGATAATGACATCCCTCCTTTCTCCTTTCCCTCCCACCCTATTCCATCTCTATGTCTTTGTACATTGGCTTCCGTTTCTGTTGGTGCAAGTAAATATGCTACAAGCACAGGGAACTTAGCCAAAGAAGCTCAAGATTTCCGTCATCCAAATTAGAAATAACATAAGAGGAACATGAGAACTTGTATCTCTGTGCACTTATAAATTTCATAAAATCAAACGGGCTAGTTCTGGATCATCCATCTAGGCCACATCTCCATATATGTGCCTGATAATTTCTGAGCACATCAAACATGTATGTGCACGTGCACACACACACACACACACACACACTCACACTTCCATTTTGAAGCTTACAATTTGAAGCAAAAATCTCATAACTGGTTTTAAGAAAAGTCATGATCAAAACTACTCTTATTTCAGTTCTTCTTGGTATAAACAGATCCATAAGGAAAAAGAGCCAGCATGCTCAGGTAGCACAATTTGAATTATTTCTCCTTATTTTCTATTTCAATACTGTTTCTTGATAATGTTTTGACTATATCAGATTGATTTAATCAGATTTATGCCCTAGGTCAGTGATATCTATCTTTTAACTAGGACTTCTACAGAAACTCATGCATTCTTCCATTATTTGTTCAGTTAATATTATGTATTTATTAGCTGGGATATAGCAATGAGCAAAAGCTTAGTATTTCACTGGGAGTTTATTTTCTGTCAAGAAAGACATACAATAAGCAAGTAAACAACACATATACACAGTATAATTTCACACAGTGCTTAAGAGCTATGAAAGAAATGAAATTCATTAAGAGATAGGAAGGGAGAAAGAGTAAAATAGACCTGAAGGAGAAATCTATGTGACAGTCTGAAGAAGGAGCATCCAGACAGGGGGAAGAGTACATTTAAAAGGATAGCTTCTTTAAGGGACAGAATGAACTTGTAAGAGACTGAAGTGGCGTAAGATCAATTAGAAGAGCTTGAAGTGAATAAGAGGGACCAAATCAAGTAAACTTTGAAGCCACAGTAGGAATCCTAAATGTTACAAGTAGAATAGAAAATCATCAGAAGATTTTGTGCTGAAGAGAAACATGGTTTAATTTGCAAGGTATCCTTAGCTTCTATATGGAGAAGAGATAGTGAGGGTTTAAGATTAGAATTTGAAAGAGCAGTTGGAAGGCAATTGTCTGTTTCATACAGGGAATAATGGTAGCTGAATGCCAGGAATAGAATAGTAGTGGAAGTGATTTGAAGGAGTTCAATTTGAGATAGGGTTTGAAGGCAGGAGTGATGGGATTCACAGACGGATTAGATATAGGGCATTGGGGAAGGGAAAGAGAGGAACAAGCAGGGCTTAGGTTTCCTGCAGAAAGAATGACCTACATAGTGAATATGTGAGCTTAACCAGTAACTCTGATCAGTTCTTCAAGCAAACTGTCAGCTAGCATAGGTATCCCAGTGAAAAACAATTTCTTAAATGATCATTGAAAGGGTATTACCTGGAAATTTTAGATAAATTCCAAAGATTATCCATGAAAATTTTTTTTGTGTGGTATGAAGGACTTGGAAGTGTTGTTTTCAGCTATTCTGACTCTGCTTTTCTCCATTTGTTTATCCTTGAGTAGTATGGTTAGTTGACTAATATTAATTATTTCTGAGTCTTTAGTATGTGATGACTATTTTATTATACTGATTTATTTGTAGGCATGCCAACACTTTGACTAAATTCCCACTAGTTTTCCTGCAAATATGTTCTAATTTATAAGGATCTCAAGAGTCCAATTATTTATAAGCATTTCACTTCATAGTAGCCTCTGGGCCTTTAACTAAAATATCTATTTGAAAAGAAATTCAAGTTTTAAGACAGAAATAATTCTGTATATGGAAGAGGTCTATTACACAAAATCATTCCCAGAAACCCAATAAGTAATCTCAAAGATTTCTGACATATAACAAGCTCCGAGTATAAATTGGAATATTTTTACATTTGGTGCATAAAACTGTACCTCCCAAGTTTTTATTTCAGGTGCTTCCTGAAGAACAGTGATTCTGAACCACACTATCATAACTTTAAAAAGCCAATAGTTTGTCCATTCAATTACTTACAAAGCAAATCATCATAATTACCTAAAATTAATCTCTGATGCTCATGTAGAATAAGATAAAAACAATTCAAGTCTCTGCAGTTTACTCAGCTGCTTTACCGAGAACTCTGATCTTTCAATGTTTATTGCATACTATTGATAACATGCAATAAGCACATGTTCAGAACACATAGATATGGTTGTACCCTGATGAATAGTTACTGATCCATAATTTTTTTAGGGAAGGTATCAGGTTGCTACCTTATTACACTTAGTCAATAAGAATAGTGTAAGTATCTATATATCAGTTATTTCCAGAGTTTAAAACAAAAAGAAAGAGAATTAGGATCCATATTTTTGAATGCCTTGAAGTATCAATATATCACCCACTTTGATCCTTAAAACAATCCCAAAGCAAAACTGTCAATATTACCTTTATCCCTAGTTAAACAATTTGGAATTGGTAAAGGTTTAATTATGCCAAAGGTCTGAGTTCCAGCTCATGCTATTTCTATTATACAGTATTTATTCTATTAAAGTAGAACAAAGGTTGAACTGTGTGTGGGTAATTTAGATGTCCTCATTCTCCTGGGAAGACTATGCTTTCACCCCTCACTCATTATATGGCAAGATTTAACCTTTGTTGCATTACAAAATCAGTTTCATCTCTGGGATATGAGTGGTGTATGGACTGGTTAATATTGTCTGTCAACTTGGCTAGTATGTTTTATGAGATTAGAAATTTAAATCTAATCTTTAAGTAAGATTGACTTTGAGTAAGGTACTGTCATCCATAATGTGAGTGAAGGTACTTAAAGGCCTTAAAAACAGACCAAGTGTTATGGTTTGGATGTGAGGTGTCCCCAGAAATTCACATGTGAGACATTGCAGGAAGGTTCAGAAGAGAAATGATTGGGTTGTAAGAGTCTTAACCCAATCAGTGAAATAATTGCTGATTGGGTTAATTAAAGCGGTAGGGTGTGACAGGAGGAGATTGGAATTGGGGTGTGGCTATAGGGTATATATTTTGTATCTGGAGAGTGGAGACTCTCTCTCTGCTTCCTGATGATACAAGTTTTTTACCTCTGCAACTATCTTCTGCCATGATGTTCTGCCTTACCTCGTGCCCCATGGAATGGAGCCAGCCCTGTATGGACTAAGACCTCTGAAACTGTGAGCCCTCAAATAAACCTTTCCTCCTCTATAATTGTGCTGGTCAGATCATTTAGTTACAGCAGTGAAAAAGGTAACTAAAACATGGAGGATTCCTAAAGAGGGAGAAATCTGCCCTTAAAGAAATAAAAAAATGTGCCTCTATTTCCAGATTATATGACTTTCCCTGCAGATTTATGTCTCTCTAACAGATATAAATTATATAACATTATATAACTGATATGTTATTTCTCCAGAGAACCCTGATTAATGAATAGAAAGTAATAGAAAGCAGTAATAGAAAGTGGGTGCTGCTATAGAAAATACCTAAAACTGTGAGATTAGCTTTGGAATTGGGTAATGGACAGGGTCTAGATGAGTTTTACATAGAGTAAAATCCTAAATTAACACAATAGGCTATTGCTGAAAATATTGTAATGGTTTACTTGTGAGGTGTCCCCCCAAAATCCATGTGTGAAACAATGAAAGAAAGTTTAAAGGTGAAATAATTGGGGTAGGAGAGCCTTAACCTAATCAGTGCACTAATCCACTTAAATGGATTAACTGGATAGTAATTTCAGGAAGGTAAAATGCAGCTAAAGGAGGTAGGCCTCTTGGGGGCATGCCTTTGAGGTTTATATTTTGCCCTTGGGAAGTGAAGTTAGTGACTCCTTCCTTCCTTCTCTCTCTCTCTCTCTCTCTCTCTCTCTCTCTCTCTCTCTCTCTCTTTCCTGATCATTATTTCCTGAGCTGTTTTCTGCCTCCACACTCTTCCGTTCTTCCTCATCTTAGGACCAAAGCAATGGAGATAGCCATCTTTAGACTGATACCTCTGAAACTGTGAACCCCCAAATAAACTTTTTCTGCTAAAATTCTTCCTGTCAGGACTTTTGATCACAGTAGCAAAAAGCTGACTAAAACAAATCTGATTGTGAAGCATGCTTCTGTCAATGTCTCAGATGTGAATGTATTGGAAACTGGAAAAAAAGGCATTCCTTGTTATAAAGTGGTGGAGAACTCGGTTGAAATGTGTCCGCTGCTTTGTGGAAAGGAAGCTAATGACTGATGATCTTTGATATTTGCTGAAGATATCTAAGCAAAGCATTGCAGCTTGGCCAGGTTGCTACTTAATGCTTAGGGTCAATTGTGAAAGTGGAGAGATGATAGAAGAAGGTATCATTAACTAAAAAGAAAACAGAATTCAAAGGCTTAGAAAAATCTCAGCTTGTCCATATTGCAAAACTGAGAAGGTATGTTCTGGACAGACATCAAGCATGTGGTCAGACAATTCTTTAAAGTATTAGGTATGTGACTTGTGGCGCTCGTCAATCATTGTTAAAGAAATGCTGTCAGCTTGGATGAATGGGGCAGAGAAGAAAAAGTGAAGAGAAGATTTCAGATTTCTGGGATGCAGTGTTAATCAGTGACCTTAATACCTAATGAACAAAATTTGAAGGAGAACAAGGTTATTTTGACTCCTGGTTTCTGATGTTTAGTTTGTGGTCAGCTGACTCTATTGCTTTGGGCTCAAAGCAGAACATCATGATGAAAGGGCATGGTGGAGGAAAACTGTCAACTCATGGCAGCCAGAAAGCAGAGGGGAGAGGGCAGAACCAATAAGAAAATACAATCCCCAAAGGCACTTCCCCAGTGATACACTTCCTCCAGCCACATCCCACCTGCCTACAGTTATTATCCAGTAATCCATTCAAATGACTAATCCACTGGTTAGGTAACAGCTCTCATAATCTAATCTAATCATTTCACCTCTGAACATTGTTACATTGCCTAGCATGAGTTTTTCTGGGGGACACTTCATATCCAAATCATTACAGAAACTATCGTTAGGAAGTGGGTTGGTAAAGCTACTCAACCACAAGCATGTATTAAACTTCAAAAAAGGAGAAGAATGGCACAAAGGTAGGGACACCATCCTGATGATCCCAGAGAATGGAGAACCAAACCAAAGAGAATTATTCTCTAGCATTAAACTCCAATGGAATTTGCTCTGCTAGATTTTGGATGAGCTTGAGATGCATGACCCATTTTTACTTCCAGTTTCTCCCTTTTGGAATAGAAATATATATCCTATAGTTGACCCAAAATTATTTTTTGGAAACAAATAATTTGTCTGGTTTCACATGTTCACAAATGGAGAGAAATTTGGCCCCAGGATGAATCATAATCCAATTGATTTCAAGGATTTAGATAATGAGATTTTTAATGTTGAGTTGATAAGGTTTTGATAAGATTTCATCTGGAATGATGTTCATCTGGAATGATCAACACTTCTGGGAAATGTTGGGGATGAGAGAAATGTATTTTGCACATGAGAAGAACATAAATCTTGGGGTGGCCAGGGGAAAGCTGTTATGGGTTTAAAATGCTGTCGATAAGTGGTCCCTAATAAATATGACTGGTATTGCTATAAAGGACCAAAAGTTTGAACAGAAACAGATGCACACATAGAGAATGCCATTTAAAGATTCTAGTGATGCTGCCACCTATCAAGAAACTGTCAGAAGCTGGGACAGAGGTCTGAAACAGACTCTTTCCTAGTATTGTCAGAGTGTGGCCCTGCCAATAAATTGACATCAGGCTCCACAACTGTGAGGTAACACATTTCTATTGCTTAAGCCACTCAGTTTGTGGTACTTCATTATGAAGTCCTAGGAAACTCACACAGATTTTAATACAATTTTATGGATTTTCCCTGGAGAGAAAAGGTGGGGAATTTATACATTTACAAACAGTAAAACTGAATAAATTCTCATTATTTCTGATTATACTAATCTCCTTTCCAATTGTCTTATCTTTATATTTCTTTTTCCACTCACTTTTCAATCTTATCTCTAGCCAGCTCCCGTTCTTACCTAAATGTACCCATCTTCATTATAGAAAAAGTTTGTGTGTGTGTGTGTGTGTGTTTGTTTTTTTATTTAATGCTGAAGAGTCCTGGGATTCTAGAAAGCAGCATAACAATTCACAAAATAATGCCTCTCTCTTCTCACCCCAAATGCCTTAACAAATTGTTCACTCCACAGCACAGGTCTCTTTTTTAGATTGCAATTAGGAGATTTTTCTCTGCCTGGCTTTCTTTAATCTTGACTTTGGAAGTCAGTGCTTGCATTTATATTTGACTTCAAATGGGCTTCAAGCATACATCATCAAGATAGAATTTCATGCACAAAGTGCAAGAGATTCAAACACTATCATAGATCACAGACTGGATCAGTGTAAACGATTTTAAATCCTAGAAATTAAATGTTTCTATAAATGTACTTTTCTTACGTATATAGCAAGAGAGAGAGAGAGAATTGACAGCATGGAGAAAGGGTAGGAGACAAGAAGCAACACCTGGGACATTTACCAACATTTGCCAATTCATACCTAGGCCGTAGGACCATTTGCTTTCTGTGGTCATTCAAATGTTCTTTCCTCTCTCTAACCTGCTCTGAACAGCATTACTTTGTTTTTGTTTTTTCATTATTGTCATTTAAACAGTTTTGCCAGTGAACCTGTGAAATGGAAATCCATGCATAAATAACATCATATCCTAGTGACTTCCTTATGCTCAGAAGGTTAAAAAAAATCAATGACTATTTATATATTTTAGTTAGGTACCTTTTCATCAAAAGCCAGTCTAGAAGGAGAAAGGATAAACATATTTTTAACTAAATGATTTTTCTATTAAATTTTTAAAGGCATCTTATCATAGAAAATTTAAAGAGTCAATACAAGTAAAAGCAAAAAAATAAATATCACACTGCAAGAATAATCACTTGGTATTCGAATAAATCTACCTCTAATCTTCTTTCCATGTAGTTTTATTGAAAGGTACTACATTAAAATTAACTAGTATGACAATGATTTTAAAGTAATTTTGTAAATATAATTTGGCTGCCAGTGTCCAACCCTAGCACAAGGGTCGTGGTGGTCTCTGGTGAGTGGGATGGCGTTGGCAAGGTGGAGAACAAAGCAACACAGACTCAGTGATCTGAGGCTAAGGTCTGTTCTAACTTTATTTTTTCTACACACCATTTTTATATGTTAACTTCTAGCTTGAGTACAATATCTTGAGGTCACACAAAAGGAAACTGATGCAAACTACAAGACAATAGGCAAAACGTACTAGCAGTTTAAATATTATCAACTCTTCATAATGTTTTTAAGTATTTTTCTATATAATCTTTAACTAGTTCTACTCTCTATATTACTGGGAACATTGTGCACAGAAGCCATTTCTATGAACAACGTATAAGCTTACACTATGTGGTTAATAATTAGTTTAATAGGATCAACAGCTTTTGCTAGATTACACCTCCTGCTTTTGCCCAGTATGCATTAACCTATCTTGCCCAAGAAAACTCTTAAGAGCAACTAAGCAAACACCAGCGTTTTACATATTTTAAATATTCTAAAAAAGGGGAGATGAGCTTTCCATGTACATTTTTCATTATAATATACTTGATGCCAACCAAGGTGTATTCTGCCAGTGGGAGATAAAGGGGGGGTCCCTAAATCTAAGAGACCAGAAGCTGGTTTCCTAGGAGGAAACATGGTTTTCCATTAATAAATAAGCATTTTCAAATGATGTCTGAATTGTTAGGACTATTTTTCTAGCCTTGACAACTTTGTTTGTGACTTGTTTGTCTGGAGTTAAGGTGGGAACAACGTGTTTTTCTGCCCTAGGTCAGCTGGGAGTAGTCACCATCTGCGGTGCCATTTAGCATAAGTTGATGAAAATGAGCATAGCATTCTTTCCAAGTTATACTTTTATCACCCCAGAACAAGGGTCTTTCTTGGTTATATCCAGTATGATTAGCTGTTTGATTCTTGTGTTCTAAATCCCCTAAGACCCTAGAATTCTCAGAAATACAATATAATATTATTCCCAAGCATAGGAAAATTAAATAAGGCAACAGGAAACAGCAGCCCCAATTCCCAGGAAGATGAGACCTTGCAGGCATCTTTATAACTCAGTGGAATCCTTGTCAAGCACTGAGGGGAATTGAAGAGGGCGCAGCATTTGGCATTATTGAAAAATAAACATACATGTACATTAGCACTTATCAAGGTTAAAGCAGTAGTCTGCATATTCGGTGGTATGAGCATCATTTAGTAAATCCCTATGAAGTTCCAGGAGTTTTGCTATGAGATAGAGCAGCAGAAAAGATCCCTTGTTCTTTGTCTTGTGTTAGAAGTAAATGAAACTGATGGTTCATTTGTTATTCTCTCAAAAGCTCAACAGAATGCTCCTCATGCTAATTGGGAAGACGGCAAAGTTGGTTTCCCTGTATCCTTGTCTCTCTCTATGGTGTCCTTTCTCTCCTTCCCTGTCACTTAGATACCAAATTTTCTCAAGATTTCTTTGCTTGATTAAAGAGAAACTTCAAATCTCAGTTGCAATAAGAATAAATAACTTACCTCTCACAGGCTAATTTAATTTTAAAAACAACTTAAAGCTTTAGTATCAGGGCATGATGCACTTAAATTAGAATTTTGATCATCATCTAGTAAGATATCAATTAATTGATAAGATCATGAGTCTACAAGTTAGTGAATAAAATTATTCTATATGGCTCTTCATTCTCTCTCTCTCTCTCTCTCTCTCTCTCTCTCTCTCTCTCTGTGTGTGTTTAGACATAATTGTAGCATTGTTATTTTTAGATGCCAATTATTTAATTCTCAGATCAGACAGAATGATAAGATTTTGGGCCACATTTGATTCCACAGAGACTAAAAGAATGAGAAGTGACATTTATATTACTTCTCTTTAGTGTGAATGCCTCTTATGCATTTCAAAGTCATCTATATTATGCAATCCTAGGAACACATACCATGCACCTGAAGTTACCTTGAAGTCTGAACAAAAAGTTAACAAATATTTGCAAAGCTCATGCTATATGATGGGCTCTTTTAATGTTAAAATGACATGACCTCAGAAAGCTCCAATGGAGGAACTAGATATATGATGATTGTTTGTTTGTTTGTTTATAATTGCAGCTTTTCTTAAACTTCTACATCAAATCTAACATGGCTCTCATTCCAAGATCCAGTCTTTATGGAATAGTTTCCCAGTACATATTCAAGGATAAATTGAGGATTGCACAAAGAACTCTGATCATAAATATTGAATTGACAACTTTGAAAATCTCCCAGAGGGTAGGTTTAATTAACTGAAGCAGTTAATAAATACAGAGTCTATTACGTGAACATTACTGAGCAACACTTTGGGCACTATGACTAAATTCATTAACTGATATAAGAAGTATTAATAAGATTCTAAAAAATAAACCTATCAAGTTCTGCAGTTTTCTATCAATTATCTCCTAAACAATTAACACTCCCATTTAAGTTGCTGTAGAGTGAACTCTAAAGGCAATGAAAAAGTGACAAATGTGTTTATACCAACAATTGAAATGTCAGGTCTAGTAATTTATAAAACAAAAATCATTAAAAGGAGTTTTTCATTAAAAGTTCTGAAGTGGTTGGTACATTTGACTTAGACATATAACAATTTGTTTCCAAGGGCAACCACAATATAGGGGCTGTAGCACACAATTTACACAATTATGTAGACACATGAATCTGAGTCCTATGTAAGAAAATTGTATTACTTTCAGATTGGCAATAAATTTTGAGATAGAACACCAAGAGTATCATCCACAAAAGAAAAAATGCTAACTTAGACCTTATCAAAATTAAAAATTTTTCCTATGGAAAAATACTGTTAAAGATGGAAAAGATAAGTCATGGCCTAATATTTGCAAATTAGATATCTGACATGAGACATGTCCTGAATATATAAAGAATTCTTCAAAATAAAAAATAACTCAATTAAAAAACCTGAAGATATACTTCACCAAAGAAGACATGAATGATAACCCAGGATATGGAAAAAAGAAGTCCCACATCACTTGTAATTAGGGAAATGCAAATTAAAATTATAATGAGACACGCTACACATCTATTAGAATTACAAAAAAATCAAATCAATCACAATACTTAATACTGGCAAGGGAGTGAAAAAACAGGAACTCTCATTCACTGCTGGTGGGAATACAAAATGAGAAGCCATTTTGTAGAATAGTTTGATGGGTTTTTAATAAAATTTAAAACACAGCAATCTTATTTCTGGATATTTACCTAAGTGAAGTGTTAAAAACCAACTTATACACTTAAGTTTATATTAACTATATTTATCATCTACCATAATTAAAAACAAAGTTGCCCTTCATCAGTTGAATGGATAATGGTGGTATAGCCATACAGTGGATGACTGCTATTCAACAATGAAGAGAAACAAGCTACCAATTCACATAACAATGTGAATGAATACTAAGTGAATTTTGTAAAGTGAAAGAACCCAGAGCCCAAAGACTACATGGTATGATTTCACTTATATAAAATTCTAGAAAAGACAAAACCATAGGTGGAAAACATAATATTTGCCAGGCATTAGAAAAAAGAAGCATGGTTGACTAGGAAATCCTTTGGATGATGGATCATTTCTTTAAGGTACTGTGGTGATAGATATGTGACTCCATGAAGCTATTATAATCCATATGGAGTAAAATTTACTGTAAAAACTTTAAAAATCAACAAAGATTCCAGGAATTGTTGACTAATATGCAACTTTTGGCAAATGAATTGTTTTCCTTATGCATTCCATAATTTCCATGAAGGGGATTCGGCGGGAAAAGGAGCTGACCTAAGTAGCTTTGGGAAATAGTGTTTTGAATGTCTATTGTACGGCTAAAGAATAAAGAAAATAAAAACTGCATACAAATATTCATAAATTATGGTAGGTGTGTAAATTGGCACAATGTTTTTAGAATGTGGTTTGACATTGACTACAAAAGTTAAATATATGGATATATAAATATATAAAATATATAAAATATAGTGACCAGAAATGTCACTGCTTAGTACATGCACAACAAATGTATACATAAGTTCTCCAAGAGTCATGCAAAAGAGTGTTCATGGTAGCATTATTTGATTTATATTGGAAACAAACTAAATGTCCATCAAAAATTAAAATGCATAAATAAATTATATATATAATGTTAGAGCTTATAAAATTTTAAAAATTCCTTTTTAAATTATTATATACATACTAGCCTCACTTTTGCTCCCCCTGCTCATAATGCCTATAATATTAACTATATGACCCTTTAATTAAAAAGTTTGACAGTTCCTTCTGTACAGTAGTGAAAATAAATCAATTCCTATTGCATGCAATATAGATGAACCTCACAAACTTAATCATGAATGACAGAACACATACTGTTGGAAGCCATTGCCTAAATGGCAAGACAGCCATAATTAAACTATAATGTTTTGTGATGCATGCTTGGGGGTAAAGCTGTAAAGAAGCATTAGGAATGCATATCATAATACTTAGGATATTAAATATATTTGACACAATATAGAAAAGTTAATGTCATATCAGAGAGAATTTTGAGGTAGTAGCAATTTTCTATTCTTAACCTGGAAGGCAGATATCTAAATCTTCACTATGTGAGAATTAATGACCCATATGTTTAGATTGTGTATATAAATATATATTTATGAGTTTATATTTCACAATAAAAGCAAAAAATGTATTTTAAATGGTTAAGTATACTCAGCAATGCAAACATCCCAATGATGAGTCCCAGTGGTAGAAGACTCACAGGCTCCTGTTTTATTTTCCATTTGTACTCATTCATTCAACACTTACTTACTGTGCACCTACTTTGCATGTGTCAGGCACTGTTATAGATGCTGATAAACATTTATGAACAACATAAACTTTGAAGTCATGGAACAACAACAAAAAATAAAATAAAAATATAGATTATACATATTGCCTAATCGACTTCATTCATTTATAAGGCAATAATTTTCAGAATATTGCATTCCAGGTTCAGGTGTTGAAGAGATTTTGTTTCTCCAAACGCGATTGCTATGTTTGAAGAATGGAGATGTTTTAGGAATGCTTTGTTAATACAGAAATTAAGATTTCACTAGTATATAAATAATTTTGTTTAACCACAGTGAAAAGCTGTATATGCTGTGCTATAGACATTCAGTCCAGATGCCATGTGGAGTCAATCCACAAGTGGAGGAAAGATATGTTGTGTTGAGTTTGGTTACAGTCTGATCTTCTGATCACTGACCTTTACACCAATAACTTTATTAATCCCAGGCAAATCCACAGTAAAACTTGATTAAGATGCTTTTACTTTGTAGAATAGCCACTTGCACACAGAAACATGCTTCATTAACATTTGCCTCTTTCAATCTTTTCTTTTTTCTTATTTATACATTTTATCTGACTTTTTCTTTATATTCTACTTTGATGTGTGTATTCAAGTCACACTTCCCAAAGAGGAAGGTGTCCCAAGAGAGAGATGACATGGGGTATGTGCTGTCTAGGGGGTTTTATGGACTTGATTTGAAAATCATTAGTCAACAGAATAAACTTTAGTAAAGAGTTTAATAATTATTTTAAAAAGAAGCAAAACTGAAAAATATCAGAACATTTTCAATGTTTGGGGGATTTCTTGCATTACTATTTATCACATACAACTTATCTGTTGCCTCTTTCAATCTCTTTTATTTTTTTATTTGTACATTTTATCTGACTTTTCTTTATATTCTACTTTGATTTGTGTACTCAAGTCATATCAGCCAGGTGTAGTGCAACACGCCTATAATCCCAGCAAGTGGGAAGGCTGAGTCAGGAGGATCAGAAGTTCAAGGTCAGCCTCAGCAATTTAGGGAGACACTAAGCAACTTAATGAGACACTAAGCAACTTTTATTTTGAGACAAAAAAAATAAAAAGGACTGTCTTTTTTTAAAGACGGTCTCAAAATAAAAAAGGGCTTGGGATGTAGCTTGGTGATAAAGTGCTCCTGGGTTTATTCCTCAGTACAAAAGAAAAGAAAGAAAGAAAAAGAAAGAAAGAAAGAAAGAAAGAAAGAAAGAAAGAAAGAAAGAGAAAAAGAAAGAAGATAAAGAATGAGCAGATTAATTAGTATAATCTTCAAAATCTGTCAAATAAAAAGCTTCATTGTGCCATCCATACAAAACTGCATAGAAAACTGAAAGTAATTGCTTAAAAATGTTCTAATATCTACCTCTAAGTCTTAGAAATACAGATTTATTGTATGATTATTTTATTTTCTTTCCAAATCATATAAATTGAACATATCATTATAATATATAAGAAATTCATAATATATTCAATAAATCCCTCTGTATAAATCGTTTCTCATTTATATAATAAATATCTGTTGTGTTTTTTTAGGGGTTTTTGTTTGTTTTTTTCTTTTCTTTTTCTTTTGCTGCTGTTGGTTTTCTATTTGTTTTTGTCACTGTCTACACTTCAGAGGTAAAATAAATATCTAAGGTATTTATATTAATAGCGCCAAGATAGAATTGAAAATAGATTAGTATGGGCTGTAATTTTAAGGTGACTATCTTGTTCCTACTTGCATTTGAATATACCACATGGAAAAATTTCTTAAATAATAGTCATTTGTATTATACTGTGAAAATATGCTTCTCCGAATAACTCTATTTAAACATTATTAACTACACATGTAAATTTTCTAAATTTCCACTTCTTTGTGATGTGACTCTTGTCACTTGCTGTAAAAATACTTTGGTTGCTCGGGTTATGGGCTGTGAAAATAATCTAAGAACCTAAGACAATCCTGTCAAACTGTATTAGTTTGTTGTTTACTGTTTTAGCTGTGTACCTACTCTGTTATTTTGCTAATTTTTGTTGACTGTGAGTTCCTTCCATCCTTCCAGGATTTCTTAGCTCTGTCAATTTTCTACACATTTATTAAGTATTACTTCCATCTAAAATCAACTTTCCAATCTTTACACTATAGGAACAACATAAAACTCACAGAGGATTAATGGTTATAGGTCAAATGGCAAACAGTTATACCAAGGGCATGTTTCAAAGTTTTGTGGTATCTTCAGGGGCAAGTCTCAAGCTTCAATTCAGAACCTGATCTTGATTAAATTCTATGAAAGATGCTCTGTCAATATCAACATCCTTTATTTAACTCATGCCTCTTTCCCAATTTCCTCACTTTATTTGCTCTCCCAATTTTAGGTTCAATAAAGCATTTGAGGTGTTGAGTACTTAGACTTCTAATTTGACTCAAGCTGGCAATCCCTACCATGGAATTCTGTGAGTCAGCAACAGTGTTTGATGAGCCTTCCCCACGTTTTTTGCAACTTCCCTATTCATGAAGTAACAGAGCCCTTAGTGACTCTGCCATTCACTGTCCCTATAGTTCAAGTTAAGAGTATCAGTTGGATTCTCTTCTTTGTGATAAATAATAGCCTTATCAAAAACAATCGTTTCCCAGACAGCAAGACTTGCCCTTAGTACCCTGATACAAGGATTAAAGATCTCTGAGCCAAGGAGCAATCTTCAGGACAATGACCACCCTAGTGGCTGGAATCCAAATAGCAAAACATGGCCTTCTTTATCTCTTTCAGAGAAGAAGGAAATGACAAGATACAGATCAAGACAATGGATTGCAACAAATGCATGTGTCTTGAGCAAGAGGACAGATTCTGACTCTAATTAATTTTTACCAAATTTATCCAGAGGACTTTCTTAATATAACATCTATGTATCACACCTGAGCAATAAGTGTTGACAAATTTGTCTCACTAGAAAGAACACTTACCTGATCATAATTCATACCTTTTTATTTTGAAAGCTGATTATTTGTCTGATTAAGAGTTTAGGCCCTATTAAGCCATTGGTGAATGAAAATATAATTTAATTTTTGTGTGTGATTTCCTTTCATGAGCTTCATACTTCCCATTAGGGAATCAAATCCCTTTAAGGATTTTGTGAACATATAGTCCTAAATCACTCCTAAAATTTTAAAAATGGCTGATAGATGCCACCATACTGAAGAATGCCAAACCTCAAGTCTCTGGAGTTACAATGACTCAATGATGTGACCATGACAGAAAGTTATTAGCTTTGTCATTTAACTCCATTTGAAATGAATCAAGGAAATATTTCCTTCCTGGACTATCTTCAATGATTAGAAATAGGCCCTGTTCCATTATTCCTAGACCACTCCTGTGCCAAAGCAACTTTGCACTGAAAATGCACTTGAGAAACATGAAAAGGGATGTAAATGGCAGCAGCAGATGCCTTAACTACTTTTGTTCTCATTCCCATTGCATCTCCCTACTTATACATTGGAGTAAATGTGATGTAATAGATTTGGAGACAATAACTTCTGTTAACAATGATTCAGTTGAGCGCTTCCCCAAACTTTCCAATTCTTTGGAGAAGCATTCTCCAAAGAAAATGGACCTCTGACAACTAGTTTCTTATTCTATAAACGCATGTGCTAGTAATGAACAATCTGATAAAGAAATTAAGAAAGTAATTTCATTTACAATACCTTATTAATAATATCTATTTTATAGAGGCATAGAGGATCAAACAAAATGCCAATATTTATGTAAATTTCTTGCAAATATAATGGTGATAGAAATTGTTTATGTACAAATATCTTGAGAATTTTACTGTTTTGTTTGTTTTTGTTTGTTTGTTGTTTTGATACTG
This sequence comes from Glaucomys volans, assembly GCA_020662805.1. Classification (NCBI taxonomy): domain Eukaryota; kingdom Metazoa; phylum Chordata; class Mammalia; order Rodentia; family Sciuridae; genus Glaucomys; species Glaucomys volans. The sequence continues at coordinate 596,938 of JAJEJO010050444.1, read as the reverse complement.
GGGATTGAACCTAAGGGAACTTTATCACCAAGTTACATTCCCAGCCCTTTCTATTCTTAATTTTGATACAGCTTCACAGTAAATTGATTAGGTCCTCACTAAGTTGCTGAAGCTGTCCTCGAACTTACCATTCTCCTGCGTCTTCTTACTGAGTCACTGAGGCTACAGACTGTGCCACCTTGCCTGGCTATATTTTGGAGTTATTCAGGGAAGGGAGCAGCCATGGGACAGTGATATACAAGAACTAACTTAAAATTCTGAATTTAATAGTAAAATGTACTGGAGAGTTGATTTTAATTTGTGTATAATGACAATCAAATGGAGCAGGTAATATTTGTAGATACAGATGATTTTACTAATAATTGCAGTGTAATACATACAAGTACACTGGAGTTTGAAAGTTATCTTGGTAATTTCTGCTATTATGTCTATAAATGAAGAGGGGATATTAGTAAAGAATAAGAATTCCCACTAAGAGTCACTTAAGCAAACATTATGATTATGATTATGATTTGTGTATGTGTGTGTGTGTGTAGTGCTGGGGATTTAACCCAGGGCCTTGCACATACAAGGCAAGCACTCTACCAACTGAGCTATAGCCCCAGCCCTATTATGATTATTATTATCATTGATACTGGGATTGAACCAGGGGTGATTTGTTACTGAGCTACATACTTTGTTCTTTTCATATTTTTTATTTTGAGAGAGTGTCTCATAAATTGCTGAGGCTGACCTGGAATTTCTAATCCTCCTGTTTCCACTTAGGGAATTGCTGGGAAGGCTTGTGCCACCATACCTGGCAACAAAGGTATAGAAATGAGCTTTGCTTATTTTATCATCTTCATTTTTTTCATGCATGTTCCCTTTTATACAATTGTTGGGTAGTCACTGAAAGGGAAAAAATGATGTCAAAATTTTCAAACATTTAGAGATAATCAGCAGAAGATACAGTGCTTATAAGAATGTAATAATTCATACTGTTTTAATGACCCTCCAGAGATGCTTAATTACTGCTACTGTTCACAAATGAAAGAGAATTGCTCATCAAAAAGAGTGAACACTTCAATAACAAGATAAGATTATATTAGTTCATTGGCCAATTGCAAATTGATGGTGCATTGCATTTTTTAAATTTTTTAGACAATGATAGCTTTAAAACATTAAATAATCCCCTCAACAGCACATTAAAAGAAACAATCATCATGATCAAGTGGTACTAAACCCTGGATTGAAAGGATAGGTCAGTATATGCAAATTAATAATTGTGTTAAACCATATTAAGAGAATGAAAGACAAAAACTATATGATCATTTCTACAGATAAATAAAAATCACTAGACAAAATTCAACATCATTTCATGGTAAACACTTTGAACAAATTAGGTATTAAAGAAATGCTTCTCAGCACATTACAGATCACATATGAAAAGCCCACAACTAACTTTATACTCAGTGGTGAAAATTGAAAACTTTTCTTCTATGATCAGAAACAAGACAAGGATGCCCACTCTTGACCACAACACAACTTAACCTGCACAGTACTGGAAGCTTTAAGCAGAACAATTAGGAATAGAACAAAAGATTTATAAAAGAAAGAAAAAGAAAAGGAAAAAGAACACATAAACTTTACCAATAGGAAAGACAGAAGTGAAATTTTCTCTTGTTGCTAAAGACATTGCCTCATACATATAGAAAACTCTAAAGATGCCATGAAAAAGTCTTAGAAATAATTTTTAAAATTCAGTAAAATTGTTGGATATAAAACTAACATGTAAAAATCAGCATTTCCGTATGCTACAAATGAACAATCTGAAAAAGAAAAAAGTAATTTCATTTATAATACCTCAAACCAAATCAAACCAAAAATTCTTAGGAGTAAATTTAACCAAGAAGTTGAAATATCTGTACACCAAAGACTACTAAACTCTGAAGAAAAACAATGAAGAATACACAAATGAAGAGAAAGATACCCCATATTTGTGGATTAGAATAATTAGCATTGTTAAAATAGCCATACCATCCAAAGTAATTTACAGATTTATCTCATATCCTAAAACTTATTTGGAATTATAAAAACCAAGGCAATCTTGAGCAAAATAGCAAACAACAACAACAAAAAAGAACAATACTGGAAGTATCATACTACTTGATTTTAAAATATATTACAGGGCTGGGGATATAGCTTAGTTGGTAGAGTGCTGGCCTCTCAAACACAAGCCCTTGGTTCAATCCCCAGCTCAGCAAAAAGCAAAAAAACCCACAAATAAAATATATTACAAAGATGTGATAATCAAAATATCATGATAATTGCATAAAAATAAGCATATTGACCCATGAAACAGTATAAAGAGTTTGGAAATAACCTGCACACTTAACAATCAATGGATTCTTGACAAAGGTCAAAAACATACAAGGTAGGGGGAAAACTGAATAGTCAGTCACATGCAGAACAATGAAATAGGATCTTTGTCTCACAACGTATAAAAATCTACTCAAAATTGATTAAAGACTTAAAAGTATGACTTGAAATCACAAATCTACTAAAAAAAAGAAAAGAAAAACCCCATGTCATTGGGCTGGGCAATAATCTCTTGGATATATCCTCAAAATTATAGGTAGCAAAAGGGAAAATAGACTAATGAAATTATTAAAACACTTAACATTGCAAAGAAAAAATCAACAAGTAAAAAAAAAAAATCCCATGTACTGGAAAAAGATATTGGTAAACCATTTATCCAATAAAGGATTAATATCCAAAATACACAAGGAACAAAACAACTTAATAGTAAGAAAAAAATAATCCAGATTAAAATTGGCAAAAGACCTAAGTAGACATTTCTGAAAAGAAGACATACAAATGGCCAGCAAGTTTGTGAAACAATGGTCACTATCACTAATCATCAAGGAAATGTAAATTAAAACCACAATAAGATATCATCTCACATTTTTTAGAATGGCTGTTATCAGAAAGAAGAAAGATAACATGTGCTGGTGAGGACAGGGAAAAGAGAACCCTTTATAATGTTGGTGGAATGTAAATCAGAACAGGCATTTTGGAAAACACTATGGAATTTTCTTTAAAAAAAAAAAAAAGTAGAACAACCATATGGACCCAGCAATCTCACTTCTGGGTACATACCCAAAGAAATTTATCTGCACTCCAGTGTTCATTGTAAAATTATTCACAAGATAAGGAATAAACCTGTGTTTATCCATCAATGAATGAATGGATTAATAAAATATGGTATGTATATACAATGGAACAATACTCGTTCTTAAAAAAGAAGAGAATTCTGTCACTTGCAAAAACACAAATAAATCTAAAGGACATTATGCTAAGTGAAATAGGACACGTGCAGCAGGCAAATACTACATGATCCCACTCACTCAAATGCAGAATCTGAAAAGTCAAATTCATATACTGGAGATTAGAATAGAGATTAGAATACTGGAGATTAGAACCTCTAAGTTCTATCCAGAGGCTATGGGTGAGGAAGGGGAAGGAGTTGGAAATAGGAAGATTTTGGTCACAGGGAACAAAATTTCAGTTAGATTAGTGGAGTAAGTTTTTGAAATCTATTACAGAACATGAACCATAATGAATAGTGATGTATATTTCAAAACTGGTAGAAGAGTAGATTTTAAATGTTTTCACCACAAAAATAAGTACATGAGGCTGATGATATATTAATTAGTTTAATATAAACATTTCATAAGGTATGCTGTATTAGCTTTGCATCACTGTGACCAAAATATCTTACAGGACCACCTTAGAGGAGGACAAATTTATTTTGGGTCCATGATTTCAGTGGTTCAGTCCATAGTTGACCAACTCCATCACTTTGGGATTGAGTTAAGGCAGAATTATCATGGCAGAGGGGCATGGCTGAGGAAAGATGCTCACTTCTGGTGGCTGGGAAACAGAAAGAGCAAGGGGAAGGGCCTTAATGGAATTTGTACCCTTCTAGGGCAGGCCCTCAATAACCCACATCCTCTAGTCACACACCACCTGCCTACAGATATCACATATTTAATCTGTTCAAACTAGGATGGACCAAGTAGGTTACAACCCTTGTAATCCAATCAATTACATCTTTCATTAAATACACAGGAGCTTTTGGGAGATAAATCATATCCAAACCATAACATATACATATATTAAAACATCATATTGTAACCCATAAAATATACAATTATTTGTAAATTAAAAGTAAAAATTAAGAACATGTTTAAAAAAAGGGATACAAAAAAAAAGGATAGCCTCAACTTATTTTTCCAGGAAGATAGTTGCTTTAACCTGAAAACACAAATTATTTTCAGTTGAGGACTAGAGCCTATTTGGGTGGATGATCGATGATCAGGAATAATAATGCTTCAAGCCGGGTGTGGTGGTGCACGCCTGTAATCCCAGCACTTGGTAGGCTGAGGCAGGAGGATTGCGAGTTCAAAACCAGCCTCAGCAACTTAGCGAGGTCCTAAGCAACTCAGTGTCTCTAAATAAAATACAAAATAGGGCTGGGGATATGGCTCAGTGGTAGAGTGCCCCTGGGTTCAATCCCCAGTACCAAAATAATAATAATAATAATGTTTTAAGAATTGAGGAATAATCTGGGAAATAACTCCACCTATGTGAGGAGGAAATTGAGAGGCAAGTGCATGAGCAATTCCCTTTGCTAGTCTCTCAAGTCTGTAAAGGGCAACTAGAGCTTCTGGACCTCAGCCCAGCTGCCTCTCAGCTTCCCTCCCTCACATTCTTGGTTCTTCTTTCTCTGTGCTCTAGCACATTACCTGCAATTTCCTCTTACCTTTGTGAGGTTTAGAGCTTCCTTGCCATTGTCCATGCTACTTACTAGGCAAGGACTCATTTCCTTACCTACCTTATTTATATTCACACTGGAGAGCTCAATCCTGGTATCATCTTCTTCTGGAAGGTCATCTTCAGATTGCCAAGATGTAATGTTTCTGTAGGATTTAATAACACACATTATATATACATATATATGTATGCATATATATTCATAGTATATATATATATTCAGATCACATATATTATATATATATTATCTGAACTATAAGTGGCTATGCATTTTCCCCCACTGCATTTTGAGTTCCTTAAAAACAAAGTCTAGATTAGATTTTTCCCTCTCTCTCTGGATTAATATTGCACTTGGCATATTGTGGGCTCAGTAAAATGTGTGCTGAATGATTTAATAAATGAAAGAACTAGTTAAAGAAAATATGGTCTAAAAAATAAAAGCCAACCTCAAAGAAAAGAAGAAATATTCAGTACAGCATACTTCCAGGAAGGAAATCTATGCAAAGGCAGAGTAACACAATGATGTATCAGGGCATATACAAAACTACCTGAAAACCTTGGAAGAAATTTTGTCGTTGTTGTATTTGTGTGTTTGGTAAAAATTTTCATGCCCTTAAATATTTTTCACATGGATAAAGAAGCAAAATCCAGCGAATAGCTATTTTAATAATTTGTAGTCTTTTTTTCTTTTCTAATGATAGCTCTGAAAGTAACAATGTTCAAGAACACTATGACTTGAGTGTGGGTGGGTGTGTGTGTATGTTTTCCCAAGAACCTGGAAGCATTGGTGCTATTTTCATGTCACAGTGAAGAGGATAAATTCTGCTCTATAACTCCTTTTGCTGCTGGGTGCAGTGGTGCATGCCTGTAGTACCAGAGATGTGGGAGGCTGAGGCAGGAGGATCATAACTTCAAGATCAGTTTTAGCAACTTAGTGAGACCCTCAGCAATTTAGTGAGACCATGTATCAAAAGAAAAAAAATTAAAAAGGGCTAGAGATATAACTCAGTAGTAAAGCATCCCTGGGTTCAATCCCCAATACTACTACTACTAACTCTTTTTGCTGAGATTCTTATCATTGCTCCTTGCAGCTATGAACAACCTGCTTAGCAAGGGGCTGGCATGTGGCTCCTTGTCAAGCCCCTTGCAACCTGTCAGCTAGTTATCTGAAAATAATGCTTTTCTTTCTTCTACTTTCCTCAAAAATAATGAAGCAAAACAACACCAAAAGACATACACTGATTCACACTAATCATTGCAACTTTCTACAGTTATGCGCATACATATTTTGTCTAGAAACACTGAAGTGTTTCCTAATTCACTTCACCTCTCAAATACTTCCTTTACATCCTTAAAGAAGTAAATGTTTTAATGTAATTAACACTTTAATGTCTAAAGTATAATAATATTATACAGGTAACCAAAAAAATCAGCAAAAATTTAACTTTTCTTCATAAAGTCTCTGTTTTGTAATCACTGTGATACCAGAATGGTGCAATGCGTAGGGAAGCTCATTGTCCTCATTTATGGAAACATACTAACGAGGAGAATTGAGACAGCTGCCTATTATACCAAGTTGTCCCTTCCCTTATCAGAACCAGCAACAATGACCAGCTAGCAACCTTGATGATAGTGTGTGGCCCTACCATCCAACAGGAGGTATTATTGGATTAATGTGGGGCACAAGTAGACAAAATGGAAATGGTTCCTCGCGGAAACTAAGAGAGTTCCAAAGTTCACACAAGAAATGTCTTCAAATAATTAGAATCATTGAGGGTATAAGTGGAACTAAAGCCAGACAAACTGAGGTTATGGTACTCTTTACCCTATTACACAGGGACTTTACATATGAATAGATAAATAACTTGTACTTACATGCAAAACTTAAATGTCAATTAGACATATCTACATTCAACCATCTCACACCATTTTCTTCTGCAGAGGAATCTAGCCCATCTTCCACTGGAAACTTCTCTTTGACCCTACAACACCCAAAGGAACCATTCAAGGTGTATTCTGTAACAAAGAAAACTCCTTACTTAGGAAAAACACTCAATAAATACTTTTCATGTTATACTAAAAATTTGCTTTTGTGTGTGCAAATGTCCTTAAAGGTTTTTTAAAAGTATATTTGCAAAATTTTGATTTGGAAAAAAATATTTTGTTATTAAAATATAATCTGTTAAAATCTGTTTAAATAGAGGCTTAAAGAGAACTCATTCAAGCTCTACAAACTTAGTAATTGCCAGTTGGAATGCAGCAAACAGGATGACAACTTTCTTACATCAATGTCTGTGAAGGCAATCATCAAGGGGCATTAAAAAACCAATGCGTAGGAGGAAAACATCATTTTTAACAAGAAACATTGCAGTGCAGATAAACCCTAACAAGTAAGTGACAATTTATCATCAACCTCATTATCAACAAATATTCACCAAGCCCATCAGTGGTGTGCAAATGCTTTGTACAAGATTCTTCTCGTTTCTTGGCAGTCTAAATTCCCTGAAGACCCTATAAAGGAAGAAAGATTTATATAAATATCCTAGAAACAGAGAAAGTTTCTTATTGATTTGGAAATATAATATTTAGCGCTCTAAGTCAATCACAACTATTTCCAGCATAAACATGGTGTGATACACATTTTTAAAGAATGAAAAAAATATTCACAAAGACAAGGCAGATTTATAATGTTACACTTAAACAAGCTCTAACCAATGTCTATATGGTATTTATATTCAACTCTTTAAGACAGTTTATTTTTTGTTTTTTTAAATTTTATTTTATCTTATTTTGTTCAACAGTATGAAAATATCACTTAGATGGGTGAAATAATCAAGTTTATATTTTGTTTTAGCAATAATCCATAGATCCTCCAAAGAGAACCAATCATTGTGAGATTTATTAATTAATACCTTTCATGCAGATAGAATACTTGTGCATTGCAAGGCTTATAGAGTATTTTATCCTCTATAAATTAAGTGAAGCCCATAGCTAATACTATGCTTGATTAATGGTAGAGAACTGTTAAGCATTTGGGTCCCAGAATGGGAAAGTTCCTTAAAGTGGTAATCACAGCAAAACTGGAAAGTAGTGAAAGAGAAATAGAATCAGAGAGTTTGTTAAACCTAAATTAATCATATTCTTTTCAAATGTTTTGTTCACTTCATATCATAAAGGACTAGATCTAACATATTATTGATTTAAAATGTTTGAAATAATACTAAGAAAGAAAGATCATAGTGTGAGTTAGACTTGCTCAGTTCTAGTTCTTGTTCTGTCAATATAGTCAGTATTAACTTAATTGGAAAATTCCCTCAATTTATTTTATCTTTAGTTTCTTATCCAGAAAATGAGAGGTTGGATTGTATTACTGTTGTATGATTATACTTCTCATTAAGAGAAGAAAATTCACAATGTGATCAGGATCATTAATTTTGAAATGCAAATAATTTGGACTTTGCAGCCTTCAACTTCTTGTTGCTCATTTTGTTTTAACTTTTGCTTTGTTCTTGAACTTCCACATCAGTCCTCTTTGCTTTGGACCTTTATCTTTGCCCAGGAGGGCATCTTCTCTGAAACTTTTCATTGGCAAAAGACTGTCTTATTATCTACTTACCTCAATGCTGACATTTTATCAATTTTTCATTTTATGTGTGGGTTTTCAGCTTTATGTTTCTGACCTATTCCTTTTCAGTTCACATCAGATCTAGGAGGTCTAGAGAGTATAGCCAGTGAGTCTTCTTCCTGTCTATTTCTCTCTTTTTCCATTGTGGGTGGGGAGGGTGCGGGGAGTCTATAGCCCTAGAGTACCTAATATAGGATAAGAATGAAGACTTTAAAAGGAAAGCTTAACTATTCTCATTGACATGATAACTACACAACACCTGAAATGGCCAGCTCTTCAAGAATATATGGCTGATAAAGGGTAGCAAAGAACATTTCAGTTTCCTTTATGGAAAGCATATAGCATGTGTTTTGCTTCACATTGGATTTTTACTATGTTCTTTCTGACTTCCAACTTCTACTTTTCTGAAATTAATCCTCAGTTTTCCTAATGATTTTGAATCTGCTGCTTTCTTTTTGCTATCCCTTAATTCTTCCCAGACCCTTTCCTTCTACACTACAAATCCCTATATCAGTATGGATCCTTATATGTGAATCAAGACCTTATACCATCACACAGATTCAGACACACATCCAAATGACATCATGTGATGTTAGTAGTCATTATTGGATATCTATACCCCAAACACACAGGAATTTCTCAAGGATACATATGCAGCCAAACTATAAAGACACACATGAAAATATTTTCAACATTACCAGTCACTAGACATACGAAAATCAAAACTCCAATGGGATGCCACTTCACTTCCACTAGGATGTCTCTGATCAAAAAGACAGATGATAACAAGAAGAGTATTGTTGAGGATGTGAGAAATTGGAGCTATCATGCACTGTTCATGAGATGTAAAATGCTATCACTTTGGAAAACCCTTGGGCAGTTCACCTGGGAATTAAACAGAGTTATCTTATAACTCATCAATTGCATTCCTAAGAAAATTAAAACATATGTCCACACGAAAATGCATATATGTGTACTCATGACCATGTTTTTCATCATGGACAAAAAGGGGAGGCAACTCAAATGCATATAACCTAGATAAATAAAAAGTGATAAGTCCACACAATGGAATATTATTTGATGATAAAAATGAAGTTATAGTATATACTATAAGAGGGACAAACTTTGTAAGTCTTAAGTGAAAGAACCCAAAACCCCAAAACCATATATTGTAAGACCATTTCTATGATATGTCTAGAATAGGTAAATCCAGAGAGAAGGTTGTTTAGAGGTTTCCTAGGTTTGAAGTCAGGGTTGGGGATCAATGGAGAGTGACTGATAATGAGTACAGAGTTTCTCTCAAGGGGAGTCCAGATGTGTGCAGTGGTTAGACAATTATATAATTATACTAAAATCTATTGGATTGTATACTGTAAATCATTTATGTGTATCTCAATGAAGCCTTTACATATAAAATTAAAAGTAAAGACAAGTCAAAAACTGAAAAACAAGATCTTAGCAACTTCTTTGCCTCACTTGAATTGACAGATAACTAATAAAATTTAGACCAATTTTTTTCATTCTCAGAGCTTACATGAAATGAATCTTAGATTCTTGGCAAATTCCACAAAACTTAAGGGCAGTGACATGCTCCCTTGCTTAATTACTGCATTGTAGAAAGCACAAATCTCTCTGCCAAGCCTGACCAACAGGCATAGTGGTCTGATCCCCAGCTTTGTTACAGTTATGAAGGATCAAACCAAGTAGTCACTCTTGCATCCAAACCCAGGGCTATCAATTCAAGCATCACAAAGAACTATAATGGTGAAGCAGTGATGTAATAAAATGCAAGTTAAAAACACTTAGGCTTTAAAAAGTATTTACAAAGATGCATCAAGTGAAATTATATTAGCCAAGATTAGGTAATGAACAATCTGTCACCAAGAAGTTTTTCATACCCTAATGTTTGTATAATATTCCAAAATACCCCTGCATATTTGATTTAACCTCAGTAATAGCCATTCAGACATGAAAATAATCTACTTCAAAATTTAGGTTGAAATGCAAATTAATAGTGACTTTTTTTTAAGAATCTAAACATAATCACAAATGCAATAAACATTTTAATTTATACTCATATAATAAGTGGCAACATGTTTTGTGATCACTGGAATTTTTCTTTGATCATTTTTCATGATTTTAACTCTGATATTTATGCTATGTTAGTGAATTTTCCTCTGTGTCATATATAAATAATACATTCCAAAGTCATCACCAGGAAACTAACAGAGATTGATCAAGAATATTTGAAAATCACTAGTATTTGGAAAGACAGCATAAATCATAATAGTCATGTAAATATCACTTAGGTCAAGTGGTGTGTTTGTGTATGTGTATGTGTGTGTGTGTGCACATGTGCCTATTATCCCAAGTGTTTTAACTTAGGATATTATTAAAATGATAAAATAATTGGCTGAGAACAGCTAAACCCAGACATTTTATTGTGACTCATCCTTACTATGTCTTTTATAGATTCTTTCTCAGTTAAAACCCATTTGTAGAAAGCCATTAGTCTTCATAAATTGATTTCTATAAAGATTTACTTTTTCCAATAAGCTCTGGAAATGTTGGCTGCCACTTTTACTCATTATCCCCAAGAAAATAACAGTGAAAGTTACAGTAATTTGCCTTTGATAAAAAGATGGCCTTCTTAGACATTGTCTAGACTGATGGCCAATTCTCCATTGCCCAGTAGGATATTACCACCTGCTGTAAGCACCAAACATTTCCTTGGCTGCAATAGCTCAGATCTCAGAGGATTTACTATTTAATCACTTTATGTACACAATGCCACAGTTTTATGAACAGGTTAAAAAACATTTGTTTCCACCATGTTCAGATTGTTCAGCTTATAATTTTATATCAATTAAATCTAGATGACATTACTGGTTTTAAAAGGAAAGTATATAAAAATCAAAGCCTCAATATATTCCTCATCATAATTGTTATTTTGATCGTTTTGTATTGGTTAAAAATAATTGGAATTACTATTCTTAAAAGATATAACTGATACACGTTGAATTCCTGAAGTTCAATTATCTATTACCATGTAATAAAATACTGCACATTTAGTGGATTAAAACAACATGTACTTGTTTCCCAGTTTTTGTGGGCTGGGAGTCTGAGTGTGGCTTGGTGGCATCCTCAGCTTGGGACCAGGCAACATTGTCACCTGGGGACTGGGGAAGACTTTGCTTCCAGTTTTACTTAGGTTGTTGGCAGAATTTATTTATTTGCAGTTATAGGACTGAAACTCTGGCTTCTTTTTTTTTTTTTCAAATGCACACATATTTTATTAACCATATTTATACTAATAACAATGTTTGCCTGATAATGTAAAAAATACTCATACTAGACACATAAAAGTCAGTGGTAGCTTTTAATATCTCAAAAGGAAAATAAGATGAAATAGATAAAAATAAAATTCTCTAAATAAAAATGTCAAGTCTTAAGACATATTCTAACATATGAAAAGACATTTTATTATTATTATTTTACATATAATATATTAGTGAATACACCAGATTGTGTTTCCTCAAATGGCAAATGAGACACTGGATTAACATTTTTCTTTGATTCTTCCAAGAATCTCAATATCATCTGTCTTTTGGAGGATTCAGATTCTTACGACGTCTGTGATACTGTCCATAAGGATACCAACGATGCTTAGTAGTAAAGAACATTTTGCTAAGTTTTTCTATCATGGGTCCTTGCTCAAGGCATTCATCTTTGTCTTCTAATCTGGTTTTTAGCACTTGATCATGTGTTTCTTCATTATTGTGCACAGGATCTGGTTGAGGGATAGGTTGTGTGTGCTCATATGGGATATTCACAGAAGGGTGGTAGCATACTATTGTCCTGCCATCAGAAGTCAAAGCGAGCTCTACTTTGCAATTATAGTCGTCTGAAAGAGAAGAAAATGTAGATTTATGACAAACACCAGACTCACGGGACCCGGATTGAGGCAACATGGTGGTCTCCTGCAGGAATAAAAATTGGTCTGCCTAGAAGCAGATTTTAAAAGTGGTTTCTCCTCAGAACATCTTTCATCATATCATCTGATTATCTTACAACACCATGGCAGCAACAGCATTAAAATGGGTGATATCAAAGAGAATTTTCTTGAAGCATTTATTTCCAATTCAAAACGGAGCTTTATCTGGTGTTTGTCATAAATCTACATTTTCTTCTTTTCCAGATGACTATAATTGCAAAGTAGAGCTCGCTTTGACTTCTGATGGCAGGACAATAGTATGCTACCACTCTGGCTTCGTGTTGGCTATTGGAGGCTGCCTGCAGTTCCTTGCCAGATGTGCTTCCCCATCATGGTTGCCAACTCCACCGATCCAACAAAGAGTCTGTAGAGTGTCCTCTCTGCTGATGAGACAGCATCTTGTATAACCTGACACATCACAAAAGTGAAACCACATTGCTTTTGTTATATTCTATTGGCTAGAAGCAAATCAGAGGGCTCACCCACACTCGAAGTGGGAAAATAATACAAGGGCATGAATACTGGGAGTGGGGAATCATAATATTCTTATCTAACCAATTTACTTGAAAAGTAACAGAATGTTTATTAGTAACATATAACTGCTACCCAGAGTTTAACAATCCAAAATAGTGCTGCTTATTTCAGGCCCTACTTGTCTAATTGTGTTCTATGCACCTCTGTTCTGGTATAAGAACATCTGTAGAGAGATCACCTTCCGGTTCCACTTGTGTTTCCACACGTCTTCATGGGTGTGCCAAGACCCAAGACCCTACTGCTATTTTTGCAGAGCTGTTTCTTGAAACTGTTTATGCTGCGGCTGGTAACCTTGAGATGTTGTAACATTCCCTTACCTTAGACACAGTCAGCCCTGCTTATTACTTTCAACAAAAGTAGTGGAATCCCTGAGATGAATCTCTTCAGGTATGACACAGTCAGTTTTGTGTATGTATAGCATCCATATGGCATATTGCGTATTTCCTGATGACTCTGCAGCTAGGAAAACTGACATAAATATGATACATGGTATTCAAACCACTTGCTGGGCTGTGAGTAACTAAGCCCTTTTGTTTCTGACCCAAGAACCTAATGCTATCTACTAGAATGGCAACAGGCTAACCTATGGACTTACAAGTTTTTATGGTTTGGGTGTGAGGTGTCCCCCAAAAGCTCACATATGAGACAATGCAAGAATGTTCAGAGGAGAAATGATTCGGTTGTGAGAGTGAATTGATCCCTGATGGGATTAACTGAGTGGTGACTGGAGGCAGGTGGGGTGTGGCTGGAAGGAGTGGTTCATTAGGGGCATGGCTATGGGGTATATATTTTGTATCTGAAGAGTAGAGTCTCTCTCTCTCTCTGCTTCCTGATCAACCTGTGAGCTGTTTCCCTTTGCCACACTCTTCCACCATGATGTCCTTCCTCACCTGGAACTTGGAGGAATGGAGTCGGCCTTCTATGGACTAAGACCTCTGAAATCTTGAGCTCTCAAATAAACTTTATCTCCTTTAAAGTTGTTCTGTTCCTTTAGTCACAGCAGAGAAAAAGCTGACTAAAACGTAAGTAGTATAAAATCAAGTCCCAGATCCTTCCAGGTTTTTGTCACAATCTAACCTTGGAATTTTAGATTAGAGGACTAGTTCACATTCCATTCATTCAAGCTTAAAAATCACTAAACATGTAATAACTATTTCTGCTTATTCTCTTAGTGTGACTATTTTAAGATTCTTTGAATTTCATTTTCAAAAACTAAATTAGCAGACAAAGCACATAATACACTCCAAGCATGAATAACTTGACCTTTGCACTAAATTTCAAATTGATCACTACAATTTTAAAAGTACTAAAAATAGGAGTCTCAAAGCACTAATGGCATTTCTGCAAAGACCTTCAAGTTTGGGAGGAAAACTGAGAGGAAGTCCTTTTTAATATATACAGTTTTGATGAGATGCAATAAATTTTCTGAGAGGCTCTATTTAGGGCACACCAGGCAGCATAGTTAAGATATGCAGAAGGCTTCTCATGTATAAAGTTCTCAGCTGCAGTAGGTAATATATTTCCTATTGCTTGATACATGAATTTCTGTGCATTTTTTGGGCACACTGCCTTTTCAACATAAGTTGTGATGTTTAACTGTCTTTTATAACATCAGGACTTCTATCCTGTCTCTATGATTTACAGTCAATCATATCACAATCAATGGTTATCACTGATGGTGGCTAAAAAGCACATGCTGAAAACTTCTGCTAACATGTTGATCATGATAGTTACAGCATAATAATCATGTCCACTGTACATGTGCACTTATACCAGAAACTAGGATAGGCATTAAGAAACATCCCCTTACCACCATGATTCTTATTTTATAGTTAAAAAGTTTATGGTTAAAAATGGAAAGTAGAGTAAAACAAACATTATTACCCCATGGACATATGTGACTGCATGATCTATGTGATCCTACAACATGTACAATCAGAAAAATGAGAAATTAAACCATTTATGTATGATTTACCAAAATGTATAAATACATTCTACTGTCATGTACAACTAATTAGAGCAAATGAAAAAATAATAAAAAATGTTCTGGTTAAAAAGACATTTTATAATTAAAAAGTTTTAGGTTATCTGATCTAAGATGACACAGATAAAAGGAGGCAAAATAAGAGTTTGAAGCCCTGTTTATTTGACTTCAAGATCTCGTTCATAGTTAACAATTTCTCTTTGAAAACACTTTAGAGATTTAGAGACATAAATATATGGCATACAGACTTTATATATATTTTGTGTATGTGTGTATAAGTACATATACGTGTTATACATACATATTATATAAATGAAATAGATGACTTGTAGCACAATTTCCTTGGCAGTACTGAGTATAATTAACCATAAGATAACATCTTTAAGCAGTATTGTTTAATGCAGTTTTCAAGATTGAAGACTTTCTGATAATTGAAATGTATATTTTTAAGCAAATAAATGCTTCTCTCTTCTTGCAAAAAAGGCAAAAGAGACAACAATTTTTAATTTTTTGCCATTATTTCTTTGCAACTTAATTAAGTAATTAAAAGTATTTTAATTTCTTTTGTATAATAATGGTTTGAGATTTTTATGGGAGAGGAACCAATAGGTTCAAGTTTATGCAATAACTTTAAGTAGGATTACAAAAATAACATGCCAAATCCTTTTGATTTCTTATCATTTCCTCCTTTTTTATAAACTGAAATGCTGGAAACATCTGTGTCTCCTCTAGATCTTTGTAACTTTACTTTTTGCAAAGTATATTTTTGATTTGCTGGTTGAAGTTTTTATCTCCTTTGTGATTTCTTTAAGTAACAACAATCACAGAAGAAAAGTATGATACCTGTGCAGACAGAAATCACTTGACAGGTTATTTCAAGTTTACCTTTAATATTAGCCTTAGAATAAAATACAAAGTTTTAGCACCATTTTAAGGAGCACCTATCGAGATGAGAAGAAAGAAAATCTTGTACATCTTGGGTTGGTGGAACAACTTTCTTGTGTCATTTTATATCAAAGAGCACTCTGTTTTACAGGTTTAAGACAATGAGAAATCATTATTCAAGAAACAAATGATCATTATACAAATATAAACACACACAACACATATACAAATGTATATATGTTACTGTTAATATGCACTTCTTACTTATTACACATATCCTTTTAAGACTCAGAGTCATATGCATAATATTATTTACTATGCTCCACTGTTTTTAAAAAAATTTTTAAAATTTATTTTTAAATATTTTAAAATAAATTTTAAAAATTTATTTTTAAAATTTTATTTATTTTATTTATTTGTTTTTGTGTGGTGCTGAGGATCAACCCAGTGCCTCACACGTGCTAGGCAAGCACTCTACCACTGAGCTACTAAGTTTAGTTTAAAGACAAACTTTTAAAAAATTTTAAAAGATAACTTTAACAAAAAACATAAATAGATCAAAACTAGTGAGAAGTTTTCCGGGTGCAGTTCTCCCCAGTTTATGTATACATCAGTGTTCTAGATTAACATTTTACTAATGAGAAATGGTCTGTTGTGGGAGGACTTAACCATCATATGTATAAGAGCTAATTTCTTAAACTCATGATATTTTGATTTTGGGGAAACTTCAAGCTTTGCCAAAATATTCACTAGCATTTGAAAACCATGAATTAGACAATGTGCAAAAGCAAATTGTTGTGAGAAATCAGTTTTAAAGGCAAAAACATTTTAGCAATAATATCATTGTATGAATATTGAGAATTTGACAAGCGCTTCCCACACAAGCTTCTCAATACTTTGAATGCTCCTCTCAGAAATGGGCCAGGGAACAACCCTCCACGTCTGCAGTTGAATACAGCTGCCTTGATTCTGGAGGATAAAAAGCACTAGATTTGGGAAAGTCTTTCACTCAGTCCTGCAAGCTGCTACGGGAGCAGGTAACTAACTTAGGAGCACTGTGCTGATGTGCTTGTGCGTATTTAATAAATTCCCTTAATTAGTTCTGTTTGTGGTGTGCAGTGCCTTCCATCAATCAGGGCAGGCAGCAGAGATTCCCTTGCCAGGGTCTAAGAATGGTACTTCTCAAAACCATCTAATAAAGTCAGTACTATTTCTATTCTCTTTGGACAATATAGGAAAACTAGGAGACAAATGAGAAAACTGAGGCAGAGAAAGGTTAAGTAATTTACTCAAGGATGGTTACCTTATAAGTGGTATAGCTAGATCCAGCCCTAGCCCCAGAACTCAGGACTTAACAATTGCAGTGAACCTTTTAGGATTACTGATGAGTGAGTTCTATGCTGTTCCCCACCCCTTCCTCTAAGACTTCAGAGCTCCTCAATCTTCACTCTCCCCTACTCTATTATTAGAGAATTAATTGTTGCCCTATGTTTTTTGAAACTCCTGTACCTTTGCTCAGAACGACTTTTATAAGTATTGCAATGCTACTACTTTCTCTTTTCCTCCACTCTTCTTCCATCCTTCCGTCACTCCCTCTCCTCTCCTCTCTTCTCCTCTCCTCTCCTCTCCTCTCCTCTCCTCTCCTCTCCTCTCCTCTCTTCTCTCCTACTCTCTCCTCTCCTCTCTTCTCCTCTCCTCTCCTCTCCTCTCCTCTCCTCTCCTCTCCTCTCCTCTCCATTCCTGTGACTATGTTCATCTGTCTTCAGTCCCACCAGGTTTCCTCCTTTGGTTTCTACAAGGTCCGAGCAAAAACAAATCTCTTTTCATTCGTCATTCATTTTCATGAAGATGATTCCAAAGATTTTATACCAACAAATTAAATCAGACACTTGCTGAATTATAGATTTTAGCATTACTTTGACTTTATATTTTTCAGTCTTGCCATGTTTGAATTGCTTGTAAAAAAAAAAAAAAAAAAAAAAAAACAGGAAAACTGAGTGTATGACTTGTTATTACTAAACTTCATAGTCATTTTACACTCCAGTGAAATTTTCCACAGTGACAAAGCTTCTCTTCCACTTATATAGATCTCAGTTTGGCCTCTGATAAAGAAAACTCAAAATGATTCTTATTATCTTTGAAATCTGGGTGGTGAAGAAGAGTATTCCAGAATTTTTCTGAAAGTACGTGAGTTTTTTTTTTAAGTTCACTGTTATAGAACAAACTTCTCCAGTTTTAATTAGTAAGCATCACTGAGTGCTGTTTCCAGTGAAGGTGGGCAAGTATTATGAAGGATATCCATAAAAAAATGAAGCAAATTCTACAATCCTTCCTGGCCATTTAATTGGGGTTTTTTGTTTGTTTGTCTTGTTTTGTTTTAGGGGAATTTTTCCAAAGTTATGTCTGCAAACATCTCAGAATGAGAAGTAAATAAATAAAACTAGTATCATTATGTGTAGGGCAAACTTTTCCCATAGTACTGTTACCCTGATGATAAAAAAGCAAGTCATGCCATGCAGGTTCCTATGGAAAATACAATTAGCTTTAAAATGCACATTAGACAAGAAATAAATGTGTGGTGGTGAGATCTGGCCCCAAAATAATTAAAACTTGTGAGTATTAGTCAAACTTTCTCTCACTAAGTAGAATATTATCTCATTAAGTATAATATAGCAATATTATGTACAACATATACAATATCAATTGCTTTTTTTCTTTAAAAGTTTTAAGAGTAGGGGATGGGGTTGTGGTTCAGTGGTAGATGCTTGCCTAGCATGTGTGAGGCCCTGGATTTGATCTTTGGCACCACATAAAAAATAAATAAATAAATAAATAAATAAATAAAGTAAAGATATTGCATCCATCTACAACTAAATAGATATAAATAGTTTTAGGAGCAAAGGAACCTGGAAGAAGTATGTTCCTGTTTCCCAAGTGACTGTCTGGGAAAAGGGGATGGGATGGTGCTTAACCTATTCTCATGTGCAGAAATCAAGGCTAAGAAACACCAAAAGAGAACCTACACCCCTCATGGCTTGGGCAGATTCCATGTATAATCTTCTATTTATATGGTGCTTGGAGATAGAGCTTGATTCTCATGACTTTGCTTGTGGAAAAAGCACTGAATGGGAGCCAGCAAAAGTCTATTAAGGTCCCAAAGTGGACTATTGAGATCCTTCATCAGCTGCATGTATCTCAAGGAAGCTTCTGAGACTTTTCTTGCTTGGAGACCATAGATGGGAGAATACTGAAAGTGAAAGGAATGGACAGGCATTTGACTTAACTTCCCTTATGTTTCAGTGCTGGGAATTAAATCCAAGGTTTCATGCATGCTAGGCAAGCACTCTATCACTGAACCACATCACCAGTCCATCCTCCCCTTCAATTTTAAAAACCAGTTATGCCCATGAAATGCATGTACATAAACACACACACACACACACACACACACACACTGAGTTTAAGATAACATATTCAAACTACTTCAAATTTCTACAGCTAACTTCATTACTGAACAACTTTCATCACTGATGCATGGAAATACACATAAAAATGATCCTTTAGTCTTCCAGAATGTAGAGTTCTATTCACATTCAATGTTTATGTTGTCACCAAGTCTCAAAAGCTTCTAAGGATTTTTTGTAGTCTTTAGCATCAAAGATTTATTCTTCCTCAGTAAACAACCAATTGATGATAAGTTTTCCAAAATCAAGTGTTGCATTTTACTTGCCTTCATTAGATAGTACAGAAGAAACTTTTGCTTTCTTTGGCTGGCAATTCTAATATGTGAGAATAAAGACCTGCTAACTGCTGAGTACATACCATGCTGAAAACTTAGTGTATTTTAAAGTCCTCACAAAATATTGTGGTGGTTAAAACACAGATTTTAGAGCTAGACTAATCAGATTTTAATCCTGGGGTTTCATCACGTCAAGAACCAAGTAGAGTCACCTTTTGTAAATATTTTCTCATCTACAAAATAATGATTAAATAATACCATCTACTGCATAGGGTCATTGTGATATTTATAAAGTATATGCAATAATTCCTGGCATACAGTTATATAAAAGACATAAAGCAGCTCTACAGGGCTTGCAATACTTTCTCTGTTTCAGAAGAAGAAACTGAGTCTCTACCACCTTCCTGTAGATTACTGTTTTGTGAGGACATGGATTTGGTGGAAGCATTGGAAAAGAAGAGGTGATGTCTATTTTAGACATTGTCTTGTTGGACTTATTACTTATACTTTTTATTAGAATTGTTAAGACTCAGCAACTCTTGAACTTAGGGAGAAAACACTTTTGAATATTTCTACACTCCACAAATCTAAAAGTGAAAGCACCATGTGTTATTTTTGGTTGGACCAAATGACAGGCTTCCGACCACTTAAACTGCTTTTAGAACCAAATGTTTAAAAAGCTTAGATCCATTTAGTTCATTGACTCTTCAGTTTGAGCATTAATCTGGTTTACATATAGTTCCTTTTCACAGAATGCATCACAATCAAGGAGGAGAACTATAAACATGGAATTATTTATGAAAGTCAAGGTATTCTGTCCCATGTCATTTGCTGGGGAAATTTTATTTAAAATATTATCCCCACCTCCCCAAAATTGTACAGCCACACAGCACACATTCTAAAAGCTTTTATGAAGTTAAAAAAAAAAAAAAAAAAAAAACAGAACAACCTCCCCAGCAGCGTGTTCTGAAATTTGGGAAAGAGTGAATATCTTTTCACAAAATCACTTAGTGAGCTCTTTTGTAAAAGGTTAATTCTGGTAAGGCTTGGTGCATGAGAAAATGTGGTGTGTGGAAGAGTTGGCTTGCTTTCCTCTTTTACTCCTTCTCATTTACATGATGCAGTAGCAAGGGATTCAATTAATTCAAAGGTTTCTAATAATGCATCTATTGTTAATGTTGTGTAGGAGAAAATAGGCATTAGGGCAGCAACTGAATGCCTAGAGCATCAAGAATATTTCAGGTTTTTGGAGAAAGGCATAGTACCACAAGGGCCTCATTCTGCCCTCTGTCTTCAGCCCACAGCCTCAAGTGACCTTAGGGCTCAAAACACAGGCATCCAAGATTTTGTCTCCTTTGGAAGAAGAGTGAATAAG
Organism: Glaucomys volans; assembly: GCA_020662805.1. Lineage (NCBI taxonomy): Eukaryota > Metazoa > Chordata > Mammalia > Rodentia > Sciuridae > Glaucomys > Glaucomys volans. The sequence continues at coordinate 575,987 of JAJEJO010050444.1, read as the reverse complement.
TGGCAGCTTTTGAAGGATCTCTGTGTGGTGTCTAGAAGTGGAGGAACGGGAAGGAAGGGGTTGATGACTCATACTGAGTGTGACTAACTGGGACCCCAATTTTACACAAGTCTTGAATTTTGGGGGAAACATTTCTTAAGCAAACTCAGTTACTCTTATTAATCAAACAACCTGTTTTCTACTGCTGAATGATTCCTCTATAAATGTAAAAGGCTTTTGGTAAACTTTAGATTGCTTAAATGAACATTTAACTGGCTTAATTAATCCCAGTAGCCAATAAGTTAAACAACCAAAAGTTTTTTTTCTTCAAAAGCCCAATTATTTTATTCAATGGATCAAAATAAGCCCTAGGTGGAGAACTGAGAATTGGAGGACAAGACCCAGCATAAATATTATAGGGAACATGGAGATAGCTCCTCTAGTTGAGTCTTTCAATACAAGAGTATACTTCCAATTGATTCAAGGTAGCTACATCCATGGAAATTTACAGAATGTAGCATTTAAGCATAAAATTACTTTTAAAATTCAAATTTTAGAAATAATAGCAATGGTATTAGTATTCCATTTTAATTTTTTTCATATTGTAAAAATAATTAAATTGATTGCTAAAAATATTTTAGAGAAAATTATTAACAGGAAAATAGAAAACTTATTCCCTAGAAACTATTTATTATATCATTACAAATTCTATATATACATTGTTATAAATATAATGTTGAAAGTACAGAAAATAGAGTGATAAAAAGGCTTTCATAATCTTTTCAGATCAAGGACTAATGACAGTCAAATGACCAGTTGGCTGGTCAGAAGATGAAACAGGATATTAAAAACTTAGTAGTTAATTCTAATAAAATCAACTTAAAATCCTTGATAATTATCACAGCCCAATTAATGGCAAGGTGATAAATAGTATATCATGTAATAACTTCACATTTTAGTACATTTTGCAATGGACTAAATGTTTAAGGCCCTCCAAAATTCATTTCTTGAAATCTTAATCTCTAAGTGCCAAGTATTAGGAAATGAGGATTTTAGGAGGTAAACAGGTCATGACAATGGAGTTCTTGTGAATGGACTTAGAGCCCTTTAAAAGTCGTGAAGAGACTCCTGGCGTTTTCTACTATGTGAGGACACAGCTATAGGAGCCATCCATAAACAACAAAGCAGGTGCTCATTAGATTACTGGATTTGCCAGAGTCTCCATCTTGGATTTCTTAGTCACCAAAATCGTGAGAAATATGTTTCTTTTCTTTTCTATTTTATTTATTTATTTATTTATTTATTTATTTATTTATTTATTTATTTATTTTTGCGGTGCTGGGGATTGAACCCAGGGCCTTGTGCTTGCAAGGCAAGCACTTTACCAACTGCGCTATATCCCCAGCCCAGAAATATATTTCTGCTGTTAATAAGGTATCCAGTTTATGGCATTTTGTTATAGCAGTTTAGACAGACTAAGACACATGTGCATGTTAATAGGATTTCTACACAGATGCTTCCATTTAGGGAGTCAAATTTAAGAAGCTATTTTAATCATCTTTTGTATTCACCTTGACCAAAATACCTGATAAGAACAACTTAGATGAGGAAAAGTTTATAAGGGTCTCACCATTTCAGAGGTTTCAGTCCATAAACAGCTGAATCTATTGCTGTGAGGCAGCACATCATGGGGGAAAGAGGATGTGGAAGAAAGTCGCTTTGCTCTGCTCATGATGGTGTCAAGAAGTAGAGAGAGAAAGAGAGGTAGGAGAGACTGCTGCAGGAAGAACAACCCTTTGAGGGTTATGATCCACCTCTGCTAATCAGGCCCCACCTGCCTAGAATGTCAATCCATTAAAAATAGGATGGAGTGATTAAATTACAGTACTCACAATTCAATCATTCCACATTCCTGCATTAATATAGGAGCTTTGGGGGAATACCTTATATCCAAACCATAACAGAAGCACATTTCAGTACTAAAAGTTTAGGAAAACAAAGCAAAGCAAAACAAAATGAAAAAACCTTTATTCTTTAGAGTGCACTTCAACTAAAGTAAATCCCATACTAACCAGAGCCTCTTGCAGGACATCATGATACACATCTATAAGTGAGTCAGGAGATTGAGGCAGTAGCATTGCAAGTTTAAAGCCAGTCTGGGCAATTTAGCAAGACCCTGTCTCAAATAAAAAAATAAAAAGGCCTGAGAATGTTGCGTAATGGTACAGAGTCCCTGGGTCCAATCTCTAGTACCAGAAAGAATAACAAGCAAGCAAACAAAAAGACCTTTACTTGCTAATTATTCATACCTAGTAGGTACTTGGAAACCACTCATAATTCAGACAGCTGAATTTTCTCTCAGCTCTTTAAGATCTTAATATTCAACTTTAATTATAAATTTCAATTTGGACATTCTAACCAATTGCAATTGCACTTCCAATCCTAATCCAGTGATCTTTAATTCTTTCATCTTCCTGAACATGGGAGTAATACAAGAATCAGCTTCCTTCAGAAAGTGGAGAAGGAGAAAAATTCAGTTGCAAATGACTGTCAGGTTCCTTGTTCTTTGTTTTGTTTTATGGCATATTTATAGGAGATGAAGGAAGAATTTTCCTTCCCATTGTTTCCTGTCATAAGACCAAATTTTTTAGTTTCATTGGATTTTATTAGCCCTATTTGAACTATAAATTTGAGGCATATTGCTTTTTGGTATTGCTGAGATATTATGAAATATCCAATAAGTGGCATCAAAAACTTTGCAAAGTGAATGAATGTAAGTACAGGTGTGGTGTTTTAAGCAAATGTGCTACTGACTCCCCATGTGTGTAGCTACCAGCACAAAGTTAAAGAAGAGAGCTCTGGAACGTGAATAGAGGATTGACCAGAGTTCATCAAAAGGAAAAAGACAGGGGATACTTCTTGTGTATCATCAGAAATATGACTGAAGATAGGGAAATCTTTTCATGGAAAAGGAAAATAGCAAGTTATACATACTTGTGCAAAAAAAGAGAATCATTTTCATTTTGAAGAATAAAATTAAACCAAGATAAAATAACATGACAAGAAAAAAATTATTTAAAACAATGAGAAACCTCACACATACAAAAAGAACAATTAAGCTACTGAATTTTATGTTTTCCTCTGTATTACACGAAATGAAGACTATAAATGGTAAAAAAATGGATTAATTTGAACTAGCAGGAGTCAATGTATGCTTACATCAATATTATTATATCTCAAATTATAATTTCTGTAAATTATTCTTTGTGGATATTAGAATGATTCATTTCTGAATAACATTTTTGGTGAAAAAATAGACAAAATTCCAGATATGTAAAAACAGATGTTTTAAGAGCTTTCATTTTCACATGTGATGGAACTACCAAAGTCATGAGATTCACTGAATTACATTAGAACAAAATGAGTACTTCTGTCCTAATAATTTATTTGATTTGATTGCCTACAGTTCTCAAAATTAATATGCAAATCCCACAGGGTGTTACTGATGCTCTTACTGCTGGATGATATTTTGCACAGCAAGCATATATGGGTCATCGTTGTTCAATACTACCTTCTGCAATGATGGAAGTGTTCTGTATCTGTTGAGGGCTATTGAGTAGTTTAAATGTGGTTACTGTGTCGGAAAACTGAATGTTTATTTGATACAATTTTTACTTTAAATTTACATAATCAACAATGACTAATAGCTACCTACTGGGCAGTGCAAATTCTATACAATATAATGAATCATAAAATTGTCACATATGCAATCTGTGTAAATGCACACCATCTGTGGATGTGCTATTCTTGATCATTCTTTATGACAATGCAGGTGTGCTGGTTGTGGGACAATGCACCTCAATAAATTCCTCAGGTAAGATTTGTAATCCTGGCAGCTATTCACTGAGAAAGCTCATTCCGATCTGAATTGTACCTGGGGGGAGAATGAAAAATAGAAAATGAGTTATCCAAACTGTTGCAGATTACTAAGAATCTTTTAAGGCAAAATAAACTGTTCTTGTTTTTTTTTTTTCTTTCTTTGAGCTGAGAGAAATTCTCAAAGACATACATACAATAGAAACAAGAGTTTTGTGCAATCAGAACCCGATTTTGCCAAAATGATTCCAATTTCAGATAAGCTTTTGCTCTATGATTGTTTCCAACAGGATAATAGCAACATCAAAGTCATTTCAAAGCCATTGACAATGAGCAATGTGTGATGGACTTGAAACCAACATAAGAAACATAAGCTAAATTCTGGCTTGTCTTCTGATCTCCCTCTCTCCCTATCCTGGCTTTAGGCAAGGTACTTCTCATCATAATATTCAGCATGCACATGTAAATATGAAAACATAATGACAAATAGCAATATGAATATTCATGGATCAAATAAATACTGTAGTAATGATACTAATAACAGTGATGAAAATGAGAACACTTTATCCTTGTGATGTAATTTGACATTTACAAAGTATTTACACATTCATATTCTTAATTTTGAGTTAAGGGAGAGAACAAAGTGACTCAGACAAATTGCTATCCAAATTTTTGTCTTGTGTTTGTTTCCTTTTGTTACCAAAAGCTCTGTCCTTATCCCTGATGCCAATCCAATACCAAGGGCACAGTTGTGAGGAAAACCAAAAACAATTTTATTGCTTTGCTAGCAAAGGAGAAATACAGGGGACTCCTGTCCCAGAGGCTGTGATTCTCCCCATCAGAAGAGGCAGGGGGATTTTAAAGAGGTCATTAAAAGACTCCATTCCAGGTATTCTCTGTCCAGAGTTATAATTAACTTGTTAATTTAGGAGATAGTCATTTCTTAGATCTTCTGGTGCCATCCCCACGTCTAAATTATTTCACTCGCATGGTGTATGTGTGCTCAAAGATAGATAACTCTGCCTAGGATGGGGAAGAAGGGTAATCCCTTCCCCCCGCCCCAAATTAGGGAGAGAGGAAAAGAAAAATTTTCCATTTTAAAAATAAGTTACAGTGGGACTGTGGTTATAGCTCTGGGGTAGAGTACTTGCCTAGCACGTGGGTTCAGTCCTCAGCACCACATAAAAATAAATAAATTAATTAAAGGTGTTGTGTCCATCTACAACTTAAAAGTAAAGAAAGAGATAAGGCACAGTGGCAGAGTAGCAAGTACTAAATTCAAAGCAGAAAGTGGACCACAGTTACTCTTTCTTTAGAAACTTCCAAAGAATAGAACTCAAACTCCTTCAAAAAGGAGTTTCAATGCCTTGTAGCCACCCTTCCTCTTGCCTTGGTCCTCATCTTCACAGTCACCATTGACACTGTCATCACCTTCATTTTCATGACAATGTCTCTAAAAGCTATAATAGAAGCCACAGATCCCAAATGCCAGTGGCATTTTATACAAGAATAAAAATCTTCTCAAATTTGATGGAAAGTGTTTTTCTTTTTTGCAAAAGGCCTTCCCTGATTACATTCAAGAGAATTAACATTCAAATATCTAAAATAACAGGAAAAATCAAGTTCGCTGGATTGCCAATAAGCATAGAAAAAACAAAGAGTAATATTAAAAACAAATTAAAGCATATTGCAAAAAGCAGTGTTCTCACATAATTTTATTTTGAAAGTTATTTCTTCAAAAATCACAACCTCTTAAAATTTTGACCTCTTAAAAATATACTCAGCATAGAGGAGGTCAAGTTCTTGCCTCTCCATGTCCTGAAACCAAGAAAGCAGGCAGGTTCCTCCACAAGCTGGGTGAACAAAAGAAAAAGGGGCGACGGACAGACTTTACTGGAACCTAAAACTGCACATTCTCAAAGCAGACCCGGGACACAGGAGGTTGGATATAATAAAATAAGGAAAAAATCCTTGGTGGCACTGCTGCTGTCATAGCCCAGTCGGAAGCTCCAGCCAGAGCAGTCCCTCCGTGAGCACAGGAGAGCAGGGACATTGCCCCACAAACCTGAAGGGCCCGCTACGTGATATCCGTGTTTGGAGAAAGAAGCCGCCAGCTCTCCAGGCGGCGTGTGGAGGACAGGAAGGCACCGTTTTTCCCTCATGTCATGGGGCAGCAACGGAGGAAGCCAATTCCTGGCAACCATTGTGGTTCATCTGCCAGCAACCAATTGGTTATGCATTGGCGCCCCAGCAGGCTACCTGATGCCTTACCTCCCAATCCAGCTGCTGCCTTGGACCACCCTAACAGGGTCTGAAGATAAAGTAGGGGTCTAAGAATTGGCTCCTCCACCACAGGAGTGGGGCCCAGGGGAAATCCCTGGGGCAAAGTCTTCCAGCATGGACCAACAAGTAGTGGGCTCTAAGAGGGTCACTGATATAAAATCTCCAGACCAACTGGCATCAGCAAAGATCCTGGAATCCACTAAGCCTAAACCCTGCCTCCAGGAACTCTGCCTAGGGGATTCCCTCTCTCACTCCAGCAGTCCAGAGGGTGGAGCCTCACACTCCAGAGGGCCCCACCTAAAACTCCTGAGAAGACAGAGTATCCTTTGAACTCCAAGGGAAAGAATTCTTTTTTCCTTTAGATCTTTTTGCTTTTCTTTTTTTTTTTTTTTTTTTTCTTTTTAAAATTTTTTTTCACAGTTTAATGGTGACCTTAATGGTACATGGACATTTATACAGTTTCCTATTTTTTTCTTTCTTTTCATTTCTAGCATTTTTGAAGCCAGTATTTTACATGGATTACATTTTTGTGAACTAGGATGTTTGATAGGTATATTTTAGTTTTGTTTTGTATTCTTTCATTTTTAATTTTAATTTTTTTAAAAAAACTCTTGCTTTATGTATTTTTTCTCCAACCTGTTTCCCTTGATTCTCTCTTTTCTTCTGCTAACAGCCAATCTCTATTATTCTCTCTTTCACTCTTCCTATAATCTTTTACTTCTGTCTTCTCTCCGCCTCCCTCATAATCATCACATCTTATATCACTTCTGCTCTCTCCCTGTCCATCATTTGAAAATATAAAACCTTTTGAAAACCTGCTGTTTTTATTATAGGCAATAATTGATCATATCATTTCTGTTTATTGTGATAATTAACATTGTAGATGTCATAGTACAAACTATTTGGTTTAATGCTATAAGTTGTTTGCATTAGTTGTTATTATTATCTGTCTTCCCCTAGATAGTGAGGTTCTGGAAACCTCCAAGGACACTATAAGTCTACAGGGTAGAAACTCTAATGTCTCAGATTCATACTGTTAAATGGGTAGACACACAAACATAAAAAAGCAAAAAAATAAAAAATAAACAACAACAACAACAAAAAGGGAACAAATCTTCCCAAGTAAAAAAAAATACTCCAATAACAGAATCCATCACCACCACAGTGGAAGAAATGTCAGAGAAGGAGTTTAGAATGTACGTTGTTGAAATGGTCTGAGAAGTAAAGGATAATGTAAGAGAACAAATACAGGTAGCAAAAGATCACTTCAATAAAGAGATAGAGATTCTAGCCAAACCGTGGCACATGCCTGTAATCCCAGTTGCTTGGGAGGCTGAGATAGGAGGATCTTGAATTCAAAGCAAGCCTCAGCAAAAGTGAGATGCTGAGCAACTCAGTGAGACCCTGTCTCTAAAAAACTATGAAATAGGGTTGGGGATGTGGCTCAGTGGCTGAGTGCCCAGAAGTTCAATCCTCAGTACTCCTCAAAAAAGAGAGATTCCGGAAAACAAACAAACAAACAAACAAAAACAAAAACAAAAACAAAACAGAAATACTTGAAATGAAGGAAACAATAAACCAAATTAAGAAATCAATGGAAAACATCACCAACAGACTAGACCACTTGGAAGATAGAACCTAAGGCAATGAAGACAAAATCTATAATCTTGAAAGTAGAGTTGACCACAGAGAGAAGAAGTTAAGAAACCATGAATAGAACTCCCATGAATTATGGGATAACATGAACATGAAAAGACCAAATTTAATATATACCAGGCTAGAGGAAGGCACAGAGATACAAACCAAAGGAATGCACAATCTTTTCAAAGAAATAATATCAGAAAATTTCCCAAATCTAAAGAATGAAATGGAAAATCATTTTACAAGAGGCTTATAGGACCCCAAATGTGCAAAATTACAACAGACCCACATCAAGGCACATTATAATAAAAATGCCTACATACAGAATAAGAATAGAATTTTAAAGGCTGTGAATGAAAGATATCAAACTAAAACAGATCTCATCTGATTTCTCAACCCAGATCCTGAAAGCTAGGATGTCCTGGAATAACATATACCAAGCTCTGAAAGAAAATGGATACCAACCAAGAACCCTATAGCCAGCAAAATTAAACTTCAGATTTGAAGATGAAATAAAAATCTTCCATTTTAAAAATTAAAAGGATTTACACTTCGAAAACCAGCACTTTAGAATATTCTCAACAAAATATTCCATAAAGATGAAATGAAAAAAAAAGTGAAAACCAATGAGGGGAGGAACTACACTAAAGGAATAGTCAATCAAAGGAGAAATGAATTCAAATTAAAAGCTAGAAATAGACCAAAGTGACTGGGAACACAAATCATATCTCAATAATAACCTTGAACATTAATAGCCTAAACTCATCAATCAAAAGGCATTGACCAGCAGATTGCATTAAAAAACAAGAACCAACAATATGCTGTCTCAAAGAGACTCATATCAAAGGAAAAGACATCCACAGACTGAAGGTGAAAGGATGGGAAAAAAATATATCACTCACATGGACTGCATAAACAAGCCAGGGGTTTCTAACTTCATATCAGATAAAGTGGACTTCTAGCCAAAGTTAATCAGAAGGGACAAAGAAGGACATTTCATACTACTTAAAGGAATTATATTTCAACAAAACATAACAATCACAAATATTTATGGCACAAGCAATGGAGCATCCATGTACATCAAACCAACTCTTCTCAATTTCAAGAATCAAATAGACCACAACAATAATACCAGGTGACTTTAACATATCTCACTACTGGATAGACCTTCCAAACAAAAATTATACCAAGAAAGTATAAAGCTAAATAATACAATAAATAATTTAGACTTAACAGACATATATAGACTATTTCATCCATCAATGAGCAAATACACATTCTCAGGAGCACATGGATCCTTCTCTAAAATAGACCATATCTTATGCCATAAAGCAACTCTTAGCAAATACAAAAAATAGAAATAATACCCTGTATCCTATAATATAATGAAATGAAACTAGAAATCAACAATAGAATAAAAAAATAGAAGTTACCCAAACACCTGGAAAGTAAACAATATGCTATTGAATGATGACTGGATAACAGAAGAAATCATAAACGAAATTAAAAATGCTTAGAGTAAATGATAATAGTCATACAACATATAAAATCTCTCTGACACCATGAAGGCAGTGCTAAGAGGAAAGTTCATTACATTGAGCTCATTCATTAAAAGAATAGAAAGTCAATGAATAAATATCTTAACATTATATCTCAAAGCCCTAGGAAAAGAAGAATAAAAAAAAGAACAACTCAACACCAAAAAGAGCAGAAGACAAGAAATCACTAAAATCAGAGCTGAAATCAATGAAATTGAAACCAAAGAAACAACAAGAAAAATAAGAAACAAAAGAAAAAATAAATTCATAAATCCTTAACCATGCTAACAAAGAGACAGAAAACTCAAATCACTAAAATTCATGATGAAAAAGGAAATATCATGACAGACAGTACTGAAATACAAAAAGATAATTAGAAACCTATTTTGCAACTTTATACTGCAATAAAATACAAAATCTGGAAGACATTGAAAAATTTCTAGAGTCATATGACCTACCCAGACTGAACCAGGAGGATATGCACAATTTTGAACAGATCAAACACAAGCAGTGGAATAGAAGATGTCATCAAAAGCCTACCAACCAAGAAAATCCCAGAACCAGATGGATTCTTAGCCGAGTACTACAAGACCTTCAAAGAATTAATACCACTTACTTCTCAAATTATACCACGGAATAGAAAAGGAGGAAACCTTTCCAAACTCATTCTATGAAGCCAGTATCACTCTAACACCAAACCCAAACAAAGACACATCAAGGAAAGAAAACTTCAGACCAATATCCCTGAAAAACAGAGATCCAAAAATTTTCAATAAAATTCTGGGCAAACAGTATACAAAAACATATTTAAAAGGTAGATCACCACGATCAAGTGGAATTCATCCCAGGATGTAAGGTTGGTTCATCATCTGGAAATTAATAAACATAGTTCAGCACATCAATAGACTTAATGACAAGAATCATATGATCATCTCAATAGATGCAGAAAAAGCATTTGACAAAACACAGCACCCTTCATGTTCAAAATTCTAGAAAAACTAGGGATAGTAGGAACACGCCTCAACATTGTAAAAGCTATGCATGCTAAACCCAAGTCCAACATCATTCTAAATGGAGAAAAATTGAAAGTATTCCCTCTAAGAGCTGGAACAAGAAAAGGATGCTCTCTTTCATCACTTTAATTCATCATTGTCCTTGAAAGTCTAGCCAGAGCAATTAGACAGAAGAAAGAAATTAAAGGGATACAAGAACTTTAAAGTAGTTCTCAAACTATCCATATTTGCTGATGATAATTCTACATTTAGAAGACCCAAAAAATTCCACCAGAAATATTCTATAACTAAAAATATTTCAGCAAAGTAGCAGGATATAAAGTTAATACCCAAGAATCAAATGTGTGATGAATCCACTGAAACAGAAATCAGGAAAACTACCCTGTTGACAATAGCATCAAAAAATAAAATAAAATATTTGGGAATCAGTCTAACAAAAAAAGTAAAAGACCTCTACAGTGAAAATTGCAGAGCACCAAAGAAAGTGAAGAAGACCTTAGAAGATGAAAAAATCCCCATGTTATTGGATAGAGAGAATTAACATTGTCAATATGTCCATACTACCAAAAGTGTTATACAGATTTAATGCGATTCCTATTAAAATACTAATGTCATTCTTTATAGAAACAGAAAGAGCAATCATGAAATTCATTGAAGAATAAGAGACCCAGAATTGCCAAAGCAATCCTTAGCAAGAGGAGTGAAGCAGGAGACATCAAATACCAGACCTTAAACTATACTACAGAGCTATAGTAGCAAAAGCAGCATGGAATTGACACCAAAATAGACATGTAGACCAATGATATAGAATAGAAGACACAGAGACAAACCCACATGAATACAGTTATCTCATACTAGATAAGAGTGCCCCAAACACACATTCAAGAAAAGATAGACTATCAACAAATGGTGCTGGTAAAATTGGAAATTCATATGTAGCAAAATGGAATTTAACCCCTACCTCTCACTCTGCACAAAAATCAACTCAAACTGATTAAGGACCTAGGAATTAGACCCTATGCCTAATAGAAGAAAAAGTAGGCCCAAATCTTCATCATGTTGGCTAAGGACCTAACTTCCTTAACAAGACTCCTAAAGCTCAAGAAGTAAAATCAAGAATCAATAAATGGGATGAAATGAAAATAAAAAGCTTCTTCTCAGCAAAGGAAACAATCAATAATGTGAGGAAAGAGCCTACGCAAGGGGAGAAAATCTTTACCACACACCTCAGATAGAGCACGGATCTCCAGATATATAACGAACTCAAAAAACTTAACACCAAGACAACAAATAATCCAATCAATAAATGGCCTAAGCAACTGAACAGGCACTTCACAGAAGAAGAAATACAATCAACAAACATGAAAAAATGTTCAACATCTCTAGCAATTAGAGAAATTCAAATCAAAAACAGCACTGATATTCCATCTCACTCCAGTCAGAATGGCAATTATCAAGAACACAAGCAATAATAAGTGTTGGTGAGGATGTGGGGAAAAGGTACACTCATACATTGTTGGTGGGACTGCAAATTGGTGTAACCAGTATGGAAAGCATTATGGAGATTCCTTAGAAAACTTGGAATGGAACCACCATTTAATACAGTCATTCCACTCCTTGGTTTATACCCAAAGGACTTAAAAGCAGCATACTAAAGTGACATAGTCACATGAATATTTATAGCAACTCAATTCACAATAGCTAAACTATGGAACCAACCTAGGTGCCCTTCAACAGATGAATGGATAAAGAGGCTGTGGTATATAAAGACAATGGAATATTATTCAGCCATTAAGAAGAAAAATTAAGGCATTTGCAGATAAATGGATGGAACTGATGAATATTATGCTAAGCAAAATAGGCCAATCCCAAAGAACCAAAGACAGATTCTCTGATATGTGGATCCTAATTCACAATAGTGTGGGGATAGAGGTATTTTGGACTAGATAGAGGGAAGTGAAGGGAGGGAAGGGGGCATGTGGATAGAGATGATAGTAGAATGACTAGGACGTTATTACTGTATGTGCATGTATGATTACACAGCCAGTGTAACTCTACATCATATACAACCAGAAGAATGAGAAGTTATACTCCATTTATGTATGACGTGTCAAAATGCATTCTACTGACATGTATAACTAATTAGAACAAATTTACAAATATTAAAAATATATATCTATACTTAGCAAAAGTATGCAATCTTGTTTTTATTTCCATATTATAAACCAGTGTTTAACACAATACATTTGATTTGCTCTTTTTTAGTTGTCAATGGACCTTATATGTGGTGCTGAAAATCGAACCTAGGGCCTCACACATGCAAGGCAAACACTCTACCACTGAGCCACAACCCCAGCCCTTGATTTGCTCTTAAAGAAATGTGAATAAAATGGCATCTCCATATTTTATGTTTATTATTCAGGAGGAAAAGTGAAATATGTGCACCTTACTCATGTTAGAAGAATTCCAAGAAAGATTCAGGTTCATTTCAGGCTGATCCTTTTAAATATTCTTATTAACATTTCTAATATTATTTTCAAAGATTTTGTCACCTCTCCTCATAATCAGGGCAAGGGGTTATATATTCAATTACAAATGCAGGATCCTGTAGTATCATTTGATCTTGAAAATGTAAAAGCCATTAAAGCATTCAACTTCAGTGCTTTAGCATGGGATTTGAAATCCTTTAATTCTACATTCTCAATTTCCACATGAAAGCCGTGAGCTGGGAAGAGGAAAAATTTGGTTGTTTATTTATCCCTTAAACTTTTTTTGAGGTGTCTAAGATGTACCAGTGTCCCAGTCAATAAAATGTCAAATGACTTAGACACAATCCTGCCTTCAAGAAGCATACACCTGGGTATCAAGATAGACATGTAACCCAAATACATATGATGTGGGGAGTGCCACAAGGAAAGCCTGATGAAGGAGGAATCCCAGCCCCATCACATGCATGGCACTAAGGTTCCAGGGATACTTCATAGGGAAGAAATTTTATCCACTAGTGGATAGTGGGCTATGAGACAAGACTTTGTATTTCTGTGTTATTTATGTATTTCGTCCACTATTCTTTATGTGAGAAGCAGAAGTAGGATAGGGTTCCATTGGTGCTACCACTTGCATTCCAGTATCCTAAAAGAATTTTACTCTGATAACGACTCAGGGTTTTCCATCACTTTGCATAAATTAAGCAATTACAAGTTATCTTTTATCCAAGACTCAACATTTTGCATGAATATCTCAGCATAAAATTTGACTTACATGAATATATGTATGTTTAACAGAATGTTAAATGAGAATTTCCCTCTTGACTCATACTTTTGGCCAAAGCCCTAATACTGAGAATAGCAGGTAATTACCAGTCCCTCATGCAGACTGATATCTTTAGGCTTATCCTTGTAGGACTTAGAAAAACAGAATTGTTTCACAATCCATCGAGCCCCATCACCCACCTCCCAATTATATAAGAAAAAACAAGAAATATGAATGATGATTGAATAAAATATTTGCTATAGGGAATTACTGGCCTGAGGCAAAGATGGAGTGAGACTCTTACCTATTATGCAGAAAAGAATCTTACTCCAGGCTGAAAGGTTGCTGCATTGGTGTCCTATGGTTGCAGTAACAAATAGGACCTCATAATAACAGGAATTTGTAGAAATAACAGCCTCATAGACCTGGAGGCTGGAAGTCCAAAATCAAGGTGTTGACAGGACCATGCTCCCTCTGAACTCTACTCCTTCCTTGCCCCTTCCAGCTTCTAAAAGTTTCAGAAAATCCTTTGTATGAGGTAGCATAACTTTAACTTGTCCTCATTTTTACGTGGCGTCTTTTTCTTTGTGTCTGTTCTCTTCCTATAAGGATACCGTGATAATGGATTATTATTAGAAGCTCCCTATTGACCTAATATTAACTGGATTATATTTACAAAGATCCTGTTTCCAAATAAGATCACATTCAGAGTTAACAGGAGAAAGATTTTTACATTTTTTGGAGGATGGCAAAATTCAACTCATAATATTCATCAAATTGAACTTCTTAACTGAATTTTATAACAATGTTCACAATAATATCAAATATTTAATATTTGGCAAAACTTGATTCTCAATCAAGTCTTTTATATCATTTTAAAATTTTACATTAATTCTTTGAATTGCTATGCATTACATTGTTTCTGAGGATAGGTAAAAGAGAGATGGGTTTCATCTTATCCCAGTTGGACTGCTATTACAGAACACCATACACTGCTTGGCTTATCAGCAATGGCAATTCATTTCTCATGGTTCTGAAGGTTGGAAAATCCAAGATCAAGAGCACCAACAAATTTGTTACCTGTGAGGACCCACTTATTGGTTCATGTATAACCATCTTTATACTGTGTTTTCACATGTGAAAAAAGCAAATGATCAACCCTGGGCTTCTTTTATATGAGCATCTCCCATTCATGAAGCCTCTGCCCTGTGATCTAATTCATTTGCTAACCCCTTAAGCCTAGGGAATAGGATTTCAACATGTGAATTCTAGGGAAACACACTGGGACAATAGCAAATTATGTATTATATGTATATATTTTTAAAGGAAACAGATAACACACACAAATAACACACACAAACAAATGTCAGTAAAGAAATACACCAAAATTTTAAGAGTGGTTAGTACGTGGTAGCTGAAATTGTGAATGATTGACTTTTTTCTATGTATGCTTTTTGAGTTTTTAAATGTTAAGAATGAACTAATCTGTAATTAGAAAATATATTATTTATATATGTATGTGTATGTATTTTTTCTCCTGAAAGAAGTTTATTTTTATAATCTCCCTCACTATAGAGATTTTATACTGAGTAAATATTTAACTGTAAGTAAAAGTAAACAACCTCATTTTTATTATATTACAGCTAAATTTCTGCTAAAGTCTGAACCCTTACTCTTCAATTCTTGTTAACACAAATAACTGACTTCCAGGTTACTATATCAAAGTCAGAGGGCAGGACCTTATTCTGCAATTGAGATTTCCTAACACAACAAAATTGCCATGGATAAAGCAATTTTCCTTTTAAACGCTTAAGGATGATTTACATCAGTCATAAGACATGCAAAACACTGCTGGGAGAAACCTTATCCCTTGATGGCTGAGATAAAAGAGTTTTACTGTTTGTTTACTTCTGCCAGGAAAACAAAGTACCACTGAGGGAATGTATTAGGTAATTTAACAATTGACAATTGGAAAATTAGGCAATTTAACAGTGTGGTTTTCTAACTGCTCCTACTGGAGGACAATAACTTATCCTGCTGTATTTCGTAAAATGCTGAGTGTGAGTTTAGGTGTCAAAGTTGGTGATAATCACAACTAAGCATAAACCCTAATACTTAATCCAATCCAGTTTAGTAAATATCATCAGTCACGACTTTGTTTTGCTAGGCTGTGAACCCAGGCATGCACTTGCCACCTCAGAGATAAACTTCCACTGCAATCTGGATTCCAGCACTTCGTAGCTCTGTGACAAACAAGCTATGTCACCATCCTCTGCCTCAACTTCCTAGGTGTGAAATAGGGATTCTAACTGCCCCAAAGGGTTAAGTAAGTTAAGTGCATGATGACCCAAACACATTTCATCAAGGAGACTTAGAAAATGTCACCTTGAATGCAAAATCATGTTCTCAGCACCACCCCATGTTCAAAAAGGTGAAGAGCTCAGAAGCATCTTCCAAGTTAGTTCCAAATTGATTTAAAAATTAAATCAAGCCGGGCATGGTGGCATACTCCAATAATCCCAGTAGCTCAGGAGGCTAAGGCAGGAGGATCATGAGTTCAAAGCCAACCTCATCAATAGCGGTTTGCTAAGCAACTCAGTGAGACCCTGTCTCTAAATAAAATACAAAAAGGACTGGGG
>JAJEJO010050444.1:475293-552073 GCA_020662805.1 Glaucomys volans | reverse complement strand
AGATCAGCCAATCCCAAAAATCCAAAAGCCGAATGGTCTCTCTGATATATGAATGATGATGCATAATGTGGGGGGGAAAGATGGCAAGAATGGAGGAAAGATAGCTAGCATAGAGGGAAGGGAGGGGTGGGGGTGGGTGGGGGGTAAAATTAATAACAGAATGTGTGACAGATACCATTGCCCTGTGTACATGCATGAATGCACAGATGGTGTGACTCTACTTTGTGTACAACCAGTGAAACAATAGCTGTACTCCATTTGTGTTCAATGAATCAATAAGTAAATAAAAGAATAAATAAAAAAAAATTAAAAAAAATAAAGTGAAAGGTATAAGCAAGAAATGATTTTAGTTCTTTCAAACATTTACGATATGTCTTTATTTGATTCTGATAAAGACTTTTGGATACATTCTATAATTATCAGACTGATTCTTAGTTTTAAATTCTAGTGCATTCAACTGCAATTTAAATCCTCAACCTTATAACCAAATGATTGCTTAGATTCTACCCCTGCCTCATCCCAGTTGTGATGTCTGAAAGGTGGGAAGGGAATGGACTGCTCTTTCAAATCCCTCATCCATCCATCTATTAGATCCATTTCCTCCAGTACTTTGAAAATCAGGATTAGAGTTTAGAGCTAAGATGACAAAGTCTTTTTACTTCACTGGTGACATTATAGCTTTCTGCTGCCTTTTATGGCTTTTCTGGCTAAACTCAACTGACAGTCTATGCCTCTGAGGGGCAGGAATGCCTGCAGCATTCTCATAGGGCATGCACAACCAGGTGGGCTGTCAGGTGGGAGAGCTAATTTCCACCATGAAAAGAAGTCCATGTAGGAAATGAACTTCCAATCTCTTCTAGATATTATTTTGGAGCTAGTCCCCATTTGACTAGTCAAGAAGACTGGGAAAGAAAATCAATACATTTTTTTTTTCTCAGATGAAAACTCAGGATTCCTTGAGTGCACTAGATATTTTAGGGATTGGGAAGGGAGATAAGGATTCACAGGATGGTCAAGAGCAACAAAACTGATTTGTCTACTTTTTAATAAGCCCTGGACAAATTCTTGGTCTCTACTGCTCTCAACTCTATTTTGAATGGGCCTGGGGTAGGAGGAGTAGTAGTAATAGTCCTTTGAAGATATCCATCTCTGAAATCCGTGAAAGTGTTATCTCACATGGCAAAGAGGAATTAAGGAATTAAGGTCACAGATTAATTTAAGGTTGCTAGGCAACTGACCTTAAGACATGGACATTGTCTTAATGTATCATACAGGTAGGTTCAAAATCATAGCAGGTATTCCTACATGTGGATGAGAGAGAAACGAGTCAGAGTCAGAGTGATAGGAAGTGAGAAACACTTGACAGCCATGTCTGGCTGTGAAGAATGAAAGAGACCACTAGCACCAGAATCCATATAGACTATAGAATCGATAGAAGGTAATTAAATCAATAAAATGGATTCTTAACGTCTTCAGAGGAAATATGACTCTGCAGACAAGGTGAATCAAGTCCAGCAAAACGCATTTTAGACTTCTAATCTCCAAAAGTATAACAAAATATATCTATGCTATTTTATTTTTTTCAAAGATCCTGACTTTATTTTGCAATCCTAGAATGGAGTAGCCCTTCATTCCATAAAATAGAATACATTTTCCAATGATCTGAGCAGAAGAGACTGATTTTATGGACAGGGAAAGGCTGGTAATAGCAGAAACAAAAGAACAGAAAGCAGATTGGTTATTTCAAAGTTGCTTTCCTTGGAAGGCAGGAATGGGAGACAGAACCATTGAAAAATAACTGATTTGTTAATATCAGGTTTCTTCAGGTTATCTTTTTGATAAGGATTTAAAAGATGGGAACATCATTATCATACCAATTGAAAACTGTTCTATTTGGGAAATTTGTTTATTACCTCTCTCAATTAAATACAGTATGGGTTTGGTGACAAGAGCATGAGTGACTACATTTTGAATTTTAGTCTTGTCTACGGGCCCTTGTGTAGGAGCTTAGCCAAGAACAATGCCTCCTGGAATTTGGATTTCTTTCTACAGAGAAAAAAATGTTCTAACATTAAATTATGGAGATGGTTGCACAATTCTGAGTATACAAAAATCCATTGAATTGTGCACTTCAAAAATATGAATTTTATAGTATGTGAATTAGCTATTGAAGGTTTTTAAGAAAGAGAGATAAATTTATGAAAATAGTAAAGTAAGAGAGCATATCTATGCTATTTTAAATCATAAAATGTGTGGTCATTCACTTGAGCAGCAATAGGAAGCTAACACAGGACCCTTGCTATCGATTTATTTACAAAGGGAAAATAATCCTTCTCTCCTTTCTGTTTCATGATTAAGAGAGATCACATTAATTTGCAAATGTCCTGTTTACTTCAAAATTTGCAAATGTCCTGTTTACTTCAAAAATACTTTCTGGTTGTGTAACATAATACATTAGGCTGTGCACTGACATTCAACATACTTTGTTCCAATATTTTTTTTCTTATTTTGTTCTTTTTTAAATTTGTTCTAATTAGTTATACATGACAGCAGAATGCATTTCAACTCATTGTACACAAATGGAGCACAATTTCTCATTTCTCTGTACACGATGCAGAGTCACACTGTTTGTGCAATCATACTTGTACATAGAGTAATAATGTCTGCCTCATTCCACCATCCTTCCACCACCACCCTTTTCCCCTCCCCTTGTTCCCCTCTGCCCAAACCAAAGTTTCTTCATTCTTCCCTAGACTACCCACTTATGGATCAGCATTGCATATCAGAGAAAATATTTCGCCTTTGGGTTTTTGAGATTGACTTATTTCACTTGGCATGATATTCTCCAACTCCATCCATTTACCTGCAAATACCATAATTTCATTCTTCTTTAAGGCTGAATAATATTCCATTGTATATATATACCACAGTTTCTTTATCCATTCATCTATTGAAGGGCATCTAGGTTGGTTCCACAATCTAGCTATTGTGAATTGAGCTGCTATAAACATTGATGTGGCTGCATCACTGTAATATGTTGATTTCAAGTCCTTTTGGTATAGGCCAAGGAGTGGGATAGCTGGGTCAAATGGTGGATCCATTCTGAGTTTTCTAAGGAATCTCTACACTGCTTTCCAGAGTGGCTGCACCAATGTGCAACCCCACCAGCAATGTATGAGTGTACCTTTTTCCCCACATCCTTGCCAACACCTATTGCTGCTCGTATTCTTGATAATAGACATTCTAATTGGGGTGAGATGATATCTTAGGGTAGTTTTGATTTGCATTTCTCTTATTACTAGAGATGTTGAACAGACCAAATGCAAATTTAAAAGACTTTTTCAGATATTCACTGTGGCTTGTTGTTAGAACCTGTCCTTAGCAAAGATTATTTTATTCTAAAACAACACAGTAACATTGACAATTAAAATCAATTTAAGGTTTATTCATATCAAATACAGTATGAATGCTTCATAAGGATTTTCTCTTTTAATTTTTTTAACACAGTACCATGGTGTTGAGCTGGTTCTTTCCTCAGCAGTGTAAATGAGAAAAATGAGAAATTGTAAGATTAAATAATTTTCTCAAATATAAAATGTTAATAAGAGTGAGGAAAAAATCCAGGATATGTTATTAATTGTTTCCTTTGTGGAGAAGAAGCTTTTCAGTTTGAATCCATCCCATTTATTTATTCTTGATTTTATTTATTCTGCTTACGAGTAGTGTTAAGGAAGTCAGGTTCTAAGTTGACATGATGAAGATTTGAGTAAATCTGAATAATTTGAATAAATTTTCTTCTAATAGGTGCAAGGTCTCTGTTCTACTGCCTAAATCTTTGAATCACTTTGAGTTGATTTTTTGTGCAGGGTGAGAGGTAGAGATTAAATTTCATTTTGCTACATATGGATTTCTAGTTTTACAAGCACCATTTTTTGAACAGGCTACCTTTTCTCCAATTGTGTTTTTGGCACTTTTGTCTAGTGTGAGATAACTGTATTTATGTGGGTTTATCTTTGTGTCTTCTATTCTAAATCATTGGTCTACATGTCTATTTTGGTACCAATACCATGCTGTTTTCATTACTATAGCTCTGTAGCATAATTTAAGGTCTGATACTTTTTGTGATGCCTCCTGCTTCACTCTTTTTTGCTAAGAATTGCTTTGGCAATTCTGGGTCTCTCTTTTTTTCCAAATGAATTTCATAATTTCTTTTTCTGTTTCTATGAAGAATGACATTGGGAGATTAATACAAATTGCATTAAATCTGTATAACACTTTTGGTAGTATGACCATTTTGACATTATTAATTCTGCCTATCCAAGAACATGGGAGATCTTTCCATGTTCTAAGGTCTTCTTCAATTTCTTTCTTTAGTGTTCTGTAATTTTCATTGTGGAGTTCTTTCACCTCTCTTGTTAGATTGCCTAAATGCATTTCTATACATCAGTGATAAATCTTCTAAAAGAGAAATTAGGAAAACTACCACATTTGTTTTTATTTTTTTGAGGGAAGGGTTGAACCCAGGGTTCTGCCCCTGAGCTATATCCCCAGCTCTCTTTAAATTTTATTTTAAGACTGTCTTGCTAAGTTGCCCAGGCTTGCATCATACCTGCAATCCTTTTGTTTCAGCCTCCTGAGTAGCTAGAATTACAGGCATATGCCATCACTCCCAGATCAACACCATTTTTTGAAATATTTTTGTTTGATCTTTTTCCCCTCAAGAGACATAGTTTAGAACTATAAAATCATGGTCAAAGAACATTTAATGTACTTTGCTTTGAAATGACAGGAGTCAACATGCTATGGAAGGGTTTGATTGCCAGATGAGGAAACTTGAAATGATAGGAGCCAGCAGTCATTAAATATTTTTGAATAAAAATGAGACATTTCAAAAGTGAATTTATGAAAAATGTTGTTCTGATAGTAAAGTTGAGAATGGTTAGGAGGAGACCAAGAACTGAGAAATAAATGTTCATTGCCATCATCTAGACAGGTGTGATGACTTACTGAATCTTGGGCATGACAATGACAATGAAAGGGGATTAAAAAATAAATTTCGAAGGTATACTTTAGCACTGAATTCATTGAAACGAACAGACATGAATGAGTTTGCACCCTAATTTTTATGTCTGAGTGTCTGGGAAACTGAAGATTTCAAACTGCTATGAAAAGATAAAATAAACTCCCTAATACCTTGCATTTGCTATGCATTCTGTAGCTAAAAATCACCAGAAATTTATCCTGAGAAAAATAAACTTTAGGTACTAGAACATGTTTGCAGAGTAAGAAGTCTTTCTACCCATGTACATTTAGTTCATTCCATTGAAACTTATGCCTGATTCTCTTGCAAGGCATTCTAAGCAAAATACAGAATAATTGTTTATCAGCTTTATAGTATTCCTGTGAAGACCCAGGATGATCAGAGACTGAGGCTTCAACTGACTTCTCAATGTACTTTTAAAAACTGAAGTTCAGATTTCTGTGTTCCAACCATTTCCTGAGTGTAAGTTAGAAGAAGGAGTGATACAGAATTGAATAGGAGGAAAATCCCTAATTTGCAAATAAGAGGCAATAATTTTAAAGTATTTCATAAGAATGTTTTGGTGGACATGCTAGATTGATGTCCTTTAAAAACTATTCCCACCTAGAAAGAAATTTAGATATTCATTTCCAAAGACAAATCCCAGGACTATATTTAACTTAACTTTCTTAATTGAAATTTTATATATAACATGTTCTAAAAACTCACCCATTTAAAGTGTATAATTTAACAGTTTTTAGTTTTCCTTGTGCAACTATCACCATAATCCATTTTGGAATATTTTCATTACTCCAAAAAGAAACCTAGTACACATTGGAGTCACTGCCAAACTCCATTCAACAGCACCCTTTCTGGACCCCAGGCAACCCCTAACCTATCAATTTGCTTTATAAAAATCTGTCTCTATAAACTTGCCTATTCTTTGCATTTCGGGTAAATGGAATCATACAAATGTGCTTTTTGGTGCCTGGTTTCTTTCACTTAGCATGTTTTAAGGTTTGTCAAAGTGTAGCATGTATTTCATTCTTTTTTGTTGCCAATTAATATCACATTAGGTTGAATAGTTTTTGAGGCCAGGCTTAAGGTTTTTTCTTACCACAAGAGTGCATTTATTCACTCTGGAAAGCAGTGTGGAGATTCCTCAGAAAACTTGGAATGGATCCACCATTTGACCCAGCTATCCCACTCCTTGGCCTATACCCAAAGGACTTAAAATCAAATTACTATAGTGATGCAGCCACATCAATGTTCATATCTGCCCAATGCACAATAGCTAGATTGTGGAACCAACCTAAATGCCCTTCAATAGATGAATGGATAAAGAAACTGTGGTATATATACACAATGGAATATTACTCAGCCATAAAGAAGAATAAAATTATGGCATTTGTACGTAAATGGATGATGTTGGAGACTGTTATGCTAAGTGAGATCAGCCAATCCCAAAAATCCAAAGGCCGAATGGTCTCTCTGATAAGTGAATGATGATGCATAATGTGGGGTGGAAGGGTGGCAAGAATGGAGGAAGGATAGATAGCATAGAGGGAAGGGAGGGGTGGGGTCAGGGTGGGGGGGTAAAAATAATAACAGAATGAGATGGACATCATTGTCCTGTGCACATGTATGAATGCACAGATTGTGTGACTCTACTTTGTGTACAACCAGAGAAACAATAGCTATACTCCATTTGTGTTCAATGAATCAAAATTAAATAAATTTTTAAAAATAAATAAATATATAGAAGAAGTAGAGCAGGGGCAAGAGGTATAGATGCATAATTAAACAGCCTTGTTAAAAAAAAAAAAGAGTGCATTAAGTATTAAACATTCTTAATTATTTACCATCAAAATATCTCAATATATGTTTGATAGCATATTCATTTATGATGATTGAAATCATTCATGCTGTTTTCTAAATAAAGTCCAGTGTTGGAGAACTTCCCAACTCTGTGTTTTCACTGTTTGCTTCTTCCTTTGGATAAAAATCTCTGAGCCACTGCTCTGGTGCTTGGGACAAGGACAATGGTCCACTTCTCTTGAAGTTACACCCTTGTTTTATAAATTGATTGGTCAGCAGGATAGTAGCTTCTGGTTTTCTTTGCTTGCTCCTGGGGTAACCTCCAGTCCACAATTTGGGGTAAGGGTTTTCAGGGTCATGTTGGGCTAGACCCTGCACCCTCTATGAAGAAGCTGAAAAGGAACCCCCAATATTTGGCTATACTCACCTAAAATTTAGACTCTGTAACACAAAAATAAGGTTGAGGATAAGAAAAGCTGTCCACCTGCCCATTTCAGGGAGATACCTATCCCTTAATGGGGAGCTAGAAGGAGTAAGATTATTGTGGACAGTCCACAGCACGCAGAGTAGAGCTGTGGTCATGCTAAGTAGTGGCAGGGCTGAAGGGAGATGGGATTACAGAGACTTGCTAATTTTACCAAGATTTAGTAGAGTCCCTTGAATCAATGTTCGTTCACTTACTATAAACTATTAGGTCAATTTCCAGAGATTTTGAATGGATGAGACAAAATTTAAAATGATTCAGTGTGTACCATTGCTATAACTGTAGTTTCTTGAAGTTTTCATATAGATATTTTTCTTTATAGTTTTTCCAGGTGTATTTAAATTATAAAATGCCTTCTTCCTGGATGAATATATGTTGCTAGATTATCAGTACATACAGATGGGATTTATAGGTAGGAAAATGGGTGTCCTATTCTTATACTACCACCATCATTACAAGTAATTCCTGCCGGGAATTTAAAAAAAAATCTCAAAACAACAACAACACTTGTTCTCTGGAGTGAAGCAGGCAGGAAATGAAGTAAATTGGTCCTGTAAGGGAAAGATCACCTCTGTCTTAAATCCTGGTTCATTACCTGCAATGAATGAAATAATTCACATAATTTAACATTGAAATCCACAGTGATTAGTGTATAGTCGTATTATTGTCATATATGAAAGTCAACGAATTATACAGTACAACTTGTTTACTTAAATTATTTCACTGGAATAGTCCAATATTTTTACACATTCTTGCTTCAGGCAAAAGAAAGTTTATAACATAATACAAGCACCTGAGAAATTTAGCAACAACTCACTAAATTTTATTTACTCAAATATACATTATCTCCAATTGAAAATTTGTGTAACAAAACAGACCCCAGTCTAAAACATTTGACCAAGCAAAGGAGGTGATTCAGGAGAAATTCCATGAAGAAAAACTAGAAATTTTGAAATGTGAATATACATTAGAATTCTCATAGAAACAAGATTCTTCTTTATAAAAATGCATCTGAAAAGATGGACACACAGATTGATGCCCACCAGTCTTGACCCTCTGAACATGGTACATTGATGCCACATCAGAAAGGGGTTGAGTTGTACTGTACACCTGAATTCTATCTTCTTGATTGTTGTTGTCTTTGTAAAATAAGGTCAGATAGAAATACACAAAGCTTCCTTCCTGAATTATCTGTAATCTAACTTTAAAATCTTTATTTCCTACTTCTTTCAACATTTTCAATTTTGAGATCAAAGTCTGTAGAGTAAAATTGCATTTCTTTGACTACCTTGTTGTGAATTCACCAATGAACTTTATAAGCATACCGAAGAAGCACTGTTAGAGTTTGGCACATTGGAGGAAATTAAAGAAATCCATCAATGCTACATCACAGAAACCAGAGAAGGGGTTGTTCCAGGTGACTCTTTTGAGTTCAAAATAACTGTGAAGAAGTGTCCTTGATAAGAACTCGAGGAATAAGATTTGAACTGCTGAGTTCTGAAGAATAATATTTTACACTTAATTCCATCACATGCCCCACCACATACCCAATTGTACAAAACAAAAATTTTAATATCTAAAGTATGACTCTTAAAGTAAAACCAAAAGAAGAATATCATAACTCAGGAGAAAATTTGTCCAAGAAACTGAGAAGGTTTATTACAATTAAGTGCAAATTTTGATGATACAGTTCATTGCTCTTAAGATCAAAAAATAAATATTGAAAATCAATTATTTTTTTATTTAAAAAAGCACAACATTAGTTAAGATTGCTTTCTATCAATGACATATAAAGGATAATGTTGTGCATGCCTTGAAAGGTGCTTAGTAAAAAATGCAATGCAAACAACTTGAATGCAGTTTTGGATAAAAAGAGACCTTCAGCACATTCTAAAAGAGGTTAAATCCCCTTACCACAATCTCTAAATACTTCTCCTTTGACAATATTCACCTATCTGACCACCACAGTTTTCATTCCTTAGGACTATGATTTCAATGAATAAAGGAACAAGCTGTCTGTCATATTAAGACCCTTAGTAGTAAGACATGGTACTCAGAACTTATTAGAGAGCCAATGATTATTTCTTGAACTTGATCATGATAATATACAGTAGGCTCGGAATAGTTGCCTTCAAATACAGCCTGTACTCTCAATAGTTGTATGTTTTACAGAAAGTTGATTTATTTCTCTAAATCTTAATGTTTTAATATGTGAAAAGGATATGATAATATTACCCTCATAGGGTAATACTTAAAATTTAAAAAGATGATAAATGCAAATCATACACCACATGTGCTGGGCACACAGTAAGTTGCTAACAAGTGCAAGCAACCTGAATTTATAATTGTTATTATTCTTACTATTTTATTTAAAATTTCCTCTAAAATCTTCATTTCCTCAGTTGTAACTTTATAGCAGTGACTGGTTATCAGGATATCCAGATAACCTTAATGACGGACCCTGTAGCCATTCTTTTTTCAGTTTTTCTCATTGGCAGTCCTATGTTAAAAGCTTAAAATGGCAGATACTGCAGCCTCTTTGCAGTCAGGGAGTCCATGTGACTTAAGTATTAGCCAATTAAATGAAAGAAATCTATTATGGGGATTCTGGGGAAAATAAATTTCCTATTCTAAAAAAAGTCAAAAAGAAGATTGGTCCCTGGCTTTCTGTTCTTGGCCAACACTCCATCCCATAAGTTTGTAGCACCTGGCATGATCAGATGAGCTATCCCCAACACACTGAGAATGGCAATGCAGAAAAGCAGAAACAACCCTGGAACTTCTTACTTTTTGTTTAGTGAAATAAATATTATACTAAGACCACTCTTAGTGTTTTTATTGTTATAGCAAAAAGCTCTCTAATACAGCTCAGATAGTTTCAAATCAATGTTTCCTAAAGCATGACTTTTAGAGGCAAGTGGTACATAATGGAAGCAAGTGCTTAGGAAATTGTCTCTAAGAACAAGCAGCCCAGAGAATGAGTCTGCTGGGTGCCTTTGTGCATTGTTACCAAGTTGTGTGATAAAGAGGGTGAAAACGTGTGAAGCAGCTTTGAAGTGACCACCTTAGGTGAGGAGAAGTAGGGCCAATGTTCTTGGGCCCCAGTTGGTTGAAAGCAACCAACTGTCTATGCTCATGCACAGTTAGATTTTATAATTAATTGCAGAGTTGAGGCTTTAAGAGACTACTTTCTTATTAAAATTCCTACAAAACACTTAAATCTATTCTTTGAAGTTTGAAATTCTCTAGGCCATACATCTATTTTTCTCACTGAAATAATTATTTAGATAGTACCCTGGAATAACATATTTTTATAATAAAAGATGACTTAAAAGTAGAAGAATCAAATATTTTGCTGTTTTAAGAAATGTAGCACTTTGAAAAAATGATGATCTGAGTCATGTTGTAATTTCCTTTTCAGTGAATCAGAGATGGAAGTTCAAAGGTGCAGACCCACTTTAGAAAATGGGACATGGCCCAGGTGGGTGGCCGAGTCCACGGAAGGTCACTTGGGGAAGAGGAAGCCAACAATTACTGACTGCCTGAGCTTTGCCAGGTACTGTTTATACCCATCTTTTAAAATTCTCATCAAGTCTCCCCATTGATTTGTAATTTTCCCTACAAGACCAGTAAATTGAACCAGAATTTCAGCAGTTAAATTTGTATTTTTCCCTAATATTATTCTACCAGTTTATGAATCTCAAAAATGAAAAATTCTCTGTGATCCAATAAGCAAAAATAACTGGACATTTATTTCTATCCATTTATAATTAGAAAAGTTACTGAACTTTAAGTATCAATAATGCAGCCACTATCACATTTTTATACTTTCAAGTATAAAAGGTTCTTGTTTTTCCAAACCAGGCTTAGACACTGGATCATAAAATGTGAAGACTGATGAGAATGGAGACTCAGACATAAGGTTGCTTTCATTCTGACTTAAAACATAGCAATAAACACTGAAAGGAAATGAATCAGATAATGATACAAGTGAATGGAAGCAGCTCTCCACCACTGACCTGTTGGCAGTTCCCTAGATGGGGCACCACACCAAGCAGCATCCAAATTCCAGGGGCCAGTGCAGCCTGTTTAGGGTGATCATTCTGCTGGGTTGCTGGTATGCACATCTCTGGGTGCCCTCCTTTTTATACTGTTAAACTGAAAGGGCATATCTACATCTAAGAATCTTCTTAAACAAATTACATTAATTCCCCACTCTGTATTTTACTATATCTTTGGGCAGCAGCTTGCCTGGCTATGACAAAACTTGGAGATGCTTATTTTTCTTCCCTAGGCAAGGTGTGACTATTTTAAAACATTCCTCCTCCAAATTTTTGTCATTCCTTCTATCAAGAGATAGGGTCTCTTTCCCCTCCTTTTATCTCAGGGTGGGCCAGGAACGGCTTTAACAAACAGATGACAACAGAAGTGAGACTGGGTCGTGAAACGTGGTGCAGACTTAAACACTGTGCTTGGAGCCTGCTCTGCTCCATATGATGTTGGAATCCCTGAGGACGCTGTGCTATGGAGAAGCCAGTCGCCAGGAAAACCTGGGTATAGGAAAGCCAACTAACTGGCAATGCTCATCTTCTTTACCAGCCAGCAGCAGACATTAAAGGAGGGAACCTTCAGATAATTCCATGCCCAGCTTTCAGCTCTTTGCCTTGGAGAGCCCAGACAACATAGAGCAGTCTAGCAATTCCCTCTGGGGCCCTGTCTACATTCTTGATCCATAGAATTCTCGAACGTAATAAAATGGTTAAGTCACCAGGTTTGGAGTGCTGTGTTAAACAGCAACAGTGACCAGAGTAAATGATCAAACATGAGCCACTTTTTCAGGTTCACATGGGGAATGTAGAGCGACTACAGTTTAGTTAGAGAGGCTATCCCTGGCCTTAAATGCCATTAGTTATAAGGCATGCTCTCCCAACTCTCCAACTCATAAATTTTCCTGCATTACAAATGTAATTCAGGTACCACTGAGAACATAATGTAAGAGTAGATGCTAGCACCAGAGCCATCGAAAAGCAAACCATGAGAATTCAAAGAATGATTTCTTGATTATTGAGATAGTTGGCTTTCTTAAAATCAATTTGGGGCAGGTGTTAGATTTAGCTTTTGCTACTTGAAACAGAAAACTACAATGAATAGTAGCTTTAGTACATAAAATTTTATCTAGAAAATTTGACTATCTAAAGCCCTAGGGACAGACAGCATACCTGAGTTTGATCCATGTTTTGTTGGAAACACAGGCTTTTCACAGCTTTCCAATTCATCCATCCCTAGGGTTTGGCCCTCGTCTGCATGATCCAAAATGGCCATTGCTGCTTCAGATTCCTGTCAGTAGGAATCAGGAAGGAGGAATAAGCCAAGCAACCAATCCAGCATGCTTTCAGGGGGTTGAACACTCTACTGCCATTTTCATATAGGCCAGAAATAATACAGTAGCACTCCATTGCAAGGATGCCTGGGAAATGAAGTACATCCAGGGAAGTGACTGGCCTAGTTAACATCAGAAGTTCTGATTCTCGGGACAAAGTGGAGAGTGGCTGCCATCCAAAGTGGATGGATATGCTGCCATTTCTAGGATTTTCCTTTCAAAATGGATACGCCCAAACACATTTCAATTTAATACTTATTTTTGTTATGGGTTAGAGACTACATTACTATACTAACCTGTTATGTAGAAATTACTGGCCTCTTTTGATAGAAAAGGAATGTATTCATCAGAACTAAATAAAAATGCACAAGTCTATAATGCCAATGAGTAACACAAACATGTCTCAAGTCTAGGAAGACTTTCTGACCCCAAAGGTGATTTTTCTCAAAACAGGAGTACCCTGGAAAGTGAAAGATGGAATGACCTTGAAGCAGGAAGCTGTTTGGCTTGTTATCAGACACTGACCATTCATAAGCATGACTGATGATGAAGATGATGGTACTGCTCTCTTCTATGGAACACTTCATGCAGGTACTCCTTTAAAAATCAACCCATTTTAAAACTTTTTTTTTTTTTACTTTAGTTATGTCTAAAGAAGAGAATCATGATTTTTTTCAAATATTAAAAACAGTTGTGAAGAGTCCCTCTTTTATCATTTTAGTGCTTTATTTGGCCCTGCACACCAATGCACTCTGAGTGACTTACCCTGATTGAAATTAAGAAAAAATCTTTTTAGCATTTTTAGTTGTTTAGTTCATCTGAAGAATGTAGAGTTCTCTATCTAGCTTGCTAAACTGGAAAATAATTCAAATGTCAAATACTAATGTTACAAGAAGTTCTATGACCTTTAAGATTTCTCTGATGTATTTCAGAAATGGTTATTTCCAATATCTTACACTTGGCTGTGCATGGGTTTATTCTTCATTAAAAAAACAAATGACTGTGCATGCTTGGGAAATTTTTGAAGGCTGGTATTATACAACAACTTTGGAAGTTATAAAGTTATTGTCTTGTTAAAGCATCATAGTCCTTGAAATCTTTAAAGCCTGCAGTAATAGTTCTAAGAAAATCTGGATTCACCAAAATTAGATCATTGTGAAATAACCGCATAAAGAGAATAAGATCAATGAAGAACACCACTCCAAAATGGGCCGAGGTTGTGGGGAATGGGAGGGTCACGGCAAAGGTTGAATGAAATTTGAGAACAATTTGCCTGAAGGAAGACTATTATTACTAATGACTTTTAAAATGCAAGATATTTTCTACACTCAGTATCTTTTGTTGGTTTTTTAAATTTCCTGCCTTTTCCACATTTTTTCAAGTAAATCCAGACATAATTAACAGCATTATTTCAATGCAAGGAATAGCTACTTTCCCCCAGTCTTAACACAAATCTCAAAAGCATTAAAGGGGCTGTTAACTTTTATCAGATCTCTTATAGGAAATCAAAAGTCAATATTCTCTGGGTTTTACAAGGTAAATATATAAGTTAAAAATAAAAATCAATCATGAAGTTTTAAATCATTATCAAATATCCATTTCAAGTGTCCACGGTAATATTTCTTCAAATATTTTACTTTATTCCCAGTTTTTAAGATTCTATAACTTTCTCAGTAGGTAGTAAAGAGCTTTGAACTCACAATCTCAGTGACATATGTCACAAAATCTTGAATTTGATATTTCAGAATAAACATCAGAATGAAGTATGTATCTATTGGCAATACCTCTTTTATCTGCTATTTTCTTATTCTCCAAGCTATGGTTACTTTTCAAATCAAAGTAGTTATAAGACAGTGAGACACAGAAGAGTGTCCAATCTTTAAATCAGAATACACTTTAAATATTGAGCTAGTAGGTCCATTCACATGGTTTATGGGAATATTGGATAGGGCTGATACTGGAATTAAGATTCTAGGCATTGTCTTGCCATGTGACTTTAATTCTATAAACACTCATT
The DNA here is from genome assembly GCA_020662805.1 of Glaucomys volans. NCBI lineage: Eukaryota > Metazoa > Chordata > Mammalia > Rodentia > Sciuridae > Glaucomys > Glaucomys volans. The sequence goes on along the minus strand of JAJEJO010050444.1, from coordinate 537,354 downwards.
TACATTCTTAATTCTGAACATTTTAAACATGAATTAAAGGAAAGACTATCTTTCAAACCCTAACACATCACTCTACACACCATTGTTTATTAGCTTAATATTAACATACAATAATTAGACACACTTGAAATTTTGACTACTTAATATTTCTTAAAATTAATGAACCTAATTCCCTACCATCACAATATCATCATCAGAAATTACTTAGAGTTTGCAAAATGATTCAACAATTTAATCATCTAAAATTATAATTTAAAAGTCACGGTATGAGACCTGGCGACATGGTAGAAGTTTGAAGTGGGCATACCTAATCCTGGGTCTTTCCATCTTTCTTTGTTACTTACTCTGAGGAGTTAGTTTGGGCAGCTGCCAGCAGTAGTCCAAGGCTAAAAACAGTTTCAGCAATCATTCAGGGCAAAAAACTAAAAATGGAATGTGTATATAGAATGTGAGGGCAATGGATGAAGCAGGAGAATTGCTGAAGTCATTATGTCTGCAACCAAAATGGTTTGATGTGCAACACAGGCAATTTGCAAGCATGATAATTTCACTTCATTTTTAATTTGCCTGGACAGGATACTCAATATATGTGCAATTAGCCCTCCTATATACATCATGGTCTAAAAATGAGGGTTTGATTATTTTATCTTTCTTTGATTTTTCTCCCTTTAGATAGATTTATTTTTAGCAAATCTGAACATTTGTGACATTTCCTATTACTGACAAAGATTGATTTCTTTCATGAAGAAAGCTTTGAAAAAATGAGTAGCTTTTGTTTGCTAATTTATTTTTACTAGGTAATTTCTTTGAGAGAAAAACTAATTGTAAATCATTTGGAAACTAATTATAATGCTGTATTATAATTGTATTTTAGGTTGAGAAGATACTCTATTGTTTTTCCTGAAGTTGAGATGTGTCAATTTACTGATATTTTAAAAACATGTGAGAAATCAAATGGCTCGAGTAATAACCTATTGCATTTTTCACAGAATAACAATCTTAGTTTGCCAAGTTGTAGAGTGCTGTACAGAACAGGTACTTGGCAAAACAAAAACAAAACAAAGAGAAGGTAGACTCTAATCAAAGATCAAGAAACATTGACTCAATCCTTTGAACACTGTTCTGGTTTTACAAACAAAATTTATTTTATTGTTATTTTTCCATTTACCAGAACCAAAAATAAAAAAAAAAAAATTCCAAAATAACATACATTATTTGCATCATAATTATACTTTTTATTATTAAGACTTAAAATGCGATGTAGTTATAGTTATACATGATGCCATAGGACAAGCAAGAATATCAGATATCCATTCAAACTGCAACATGGAAACCCACATAGCTGCCATGCTTTGATACATTGAATACCAAACTAATTTTCACTGGAGTGGTGATTATTTGCTGTTTTAGAATCTGGATACATTTAAACACCTTAAACTGAAAGGAGAATTCTGATTCTCACACACACACACACACACACACACATACACACACACACACACACACACAACTAATGTAAAAAAGGTTAAATTAAATGTTTAAAAGGATAGAAGTTTCAATTCTGTACTTTTTAAAGTTATTATATGAAGATTTAAAATTGACTTCTAATCAACAGAGGTACACTTAACCAAATAGCCTTGAGAGTATTTCAAAATTTATTTCTCATAAGTTTTGAATCAGCTGACTTTTTAAAAATTATATACCTGTTCCTCAAATTAAAAATGTGCTCAAGTAAGAGGACTTGAGAGAATTATTCATTATGCATGATTCATCCTAAATTCACCTTAAAATTGGGGTGACCATCTGTGTTAGCTAAATGGCTTTATCCAAAGAAAAATAAAGTTTTATCTTTATGACAGGAGATAGTGTGTTTGTGTGCTCAGGCTGCCATCTTACAATACCATAGATTGGATGTCTTAAACATAGACATTTATTTTCCCACAGTTTTGGAGGCTGGATGTCTCTGATCAAGGAGCTGACCATTTTGGTTCCTGGTGAGGGCTCGCTTTCTGGTTTGCAGAAGGCTAACTCTTCACAGTATCCGTACATGACAGAAAAACAGCAAGAGTAAAATCTAAGGTAGATATATATTTTTATTTATGTACCACAACTAGAAACACAAATACTAAACAACTGAATTTTTGTGTAATTTAAATATAGGGCATCCAACTATACTTTTTAATTTTATTATTTTATATATATATTTCATTTGTTCTATTTAGTTATACATGACAGTAGAATGCATTTTGACAGATCATACATAAATGGAGTATAATGTCTCATTCATCTGATTGTACATGATGTAGAGTTACACATGTCATGTAATCATATATGCACATAGGACAACAATGTCCTATTCATTCTACTATTATTCTTAACTACATGCTTCTTCCCCTCCCTTCAATCCCCTCTATGGAGTCCAAGTTACCTCCATTCTCCCCCTCCTTATTATTAATTAGCATCCACATATCAGAGAAAACATTCAGCATTTGGGTTTTTGATATTGGCTTATTTCACTTAACATAATATTCTCCAGTTCCATCCAATTACCAGCAAATGCCACAATTTCATTCTTCTTTTAGGCTGAATAATATTTCATTGTGTATATACACCACAGTTTCTTTATCCATTCATCTGTTGAAGGGAACCTAGGTTGGTCCCATAGCTTAGCTATTGTGAATTGAGCTGCTATAATCATTGATGTGGCCGCATCACCGTAGTACACTGACTTTAAGTCCTTTGGGTATAAATCTAGGACTGGGTTAACTGGATCAAATGGTGGTTCCATTCCAAGTTTTCTGAGGAATCTTCATACTGCTTTCTATAATGGTTGCAATAATTTGCAGTCCCATTAGCAATGTAGGAGATACAGATAAATCCTCATTTTATAAAATATTATCAAGTTGCTCTTAATCACCAGTTTTAACTTCTATTTAATTAGCTTATCTCCTTGGCACACTCTAGCATTTTTCAGTGGCTATCTTTCTCTTTAATTATTACTTGATTGAGTGGTCTAGTGCTTGGAGGAAAATAAGGAAGGTCAAAGTGGCTGGGGCAGAGTGAGTGATGGGGACATTAGGAGGTATGGTACAAGGAATTCCAAGACTGCTCCTATAGTAATCTCAGTCCCCTTGTGTTATATCCATTATAGTCCAGCCTCTTGAGTAGGGTGGGATCTGTAACTTACTTCTGCAAGGATGTATAGCAAAGTTGATGGCATGTCACTCACTTGGTTTGGTTTTAGTATATGGCAAAGGTGCAAAATTGTCACTCCTACAACTAAATGATACTTATATAAGACTCTGCCACAGTAGACTCAAGTGAGATGCCCCTTTCTAACCCTGAAGATGCAAGACACCATGATGTGAGAGGACCACATAAGGAAGGGGCTGCCAGGGATGTCAGAAAGACCTGAGAGTGACTCCCATCCAGTAGCCTATAAGAAACAGGAACCTCTGTCTCATAGCAAAGCTGTAAGTTCTGCCAATAATCCATGGGGACTTGGAGATGGATCTTTCTAGATAAGCCCCCAGATAGGAAGGCATCCTGGCTGATAACATGCCTGTAGCCTTGTTTGTCTGAGTGGAGGACCCAGCTGAGTGGTACCCAGACTCCTAAAAGAGATAATGTATGTAGTTTTAAACCACAACGTTTGTAGGAATTTCTTATTCAACAGCAAAATATAAATATAGGAGGAAAGGAGTCTGAGGAAGTAATATGGCAGGGTGAGAGTAGGGGCAGCTTGGTGAAGACTTGTAAGGCATCACAAGGTCTTTGGCTCTTGCTGAGTGCTGGTTTAGAGTACAGCAGTGACATAGTCTGACTCTTATCTCCAAAGGATCACTCTGACAGGTGTGTGAAGAACGGTAGAAGCAGACACACTACCTAGAGGTTCTTTCACTAATCAAAGAAAGACAGTGGTGGATTGAGCAAGGCAGTGGACAAAGGTAGGTGGTAAGGACATTGTTTGGATTTTGTAGATATTCTGGAAGAAGAGCCTACAGGACTTCTTGGCAACTGGATGTGAGTGGAAGCCAAAGTGAGGAGACAATGCAGAAACTAAACTTTCTTCTTTTACCTGAATAACCTTACAAAGAGTGCTGAAATGATGCAGAAATGACAGGGGAATTAGCATATCATGAAGGGAAAATCAGGGTTTTCTTTTATACATGTGTAAAGTGTGAGAGCTATTTAAAAATTCCAGTGTAGGGGCTCAATAGCGGGTTGGGTTCAGAAGATTGGAACTAAGGAGGGAGTAGGTGGAAATCTACATTTAAAAGTAATCAACATAGAGATAGCAGTTAAAGAAATAGGACTTGATAAGGTCATCTAGTGTGTGAATATAGGAGGAAGAGAAGCCCAAAGACTGAGCTCTGGGGTTACCCTCATTTAGAGTAACAGTATTCAACCAAAAAAGAATGGTTCTCCTGATCACTGCAAAATATTATTACAAACCATCAGTCTTTAAATCTGGAATCATAACGACAATATCAAAAATAGATAATTAGGGCTGGGGGTATAGCTCAGCTGGTACAGTGCTTGCCTTGTAAGCACAAGGCCTTGGGTTCAATCCCCAGAACTACAAAGCAAATAAACAAACAACAACAAAAAAGCAGATGTTTGAGCCTGTATCAAATATTCAATGACTATGACTAACCCATGAAAGTAGCATTTAAATGTGAAAGTTTCATTTAACTATTTTAGCTCCTATTTTAAAAGCATGAGAAGTGAAATTGTATGTTATTTTTAATTCTGCCTTTCAAAAACCGTCTTCGGAGATATTTCTTATGAAATTTAAAGGATATTTGCTAAAAATTTAAATCCATTCAATTCAAACCTTTGTATAAACAAACAAGTAGGCAATTTAAAATAACAAATAAAAGAAAAAAGTAGTGATAATGCAAAATTCTGGCAAGGATGTAAAGAAACTCAACTGCTCATGCCTTCCTGGTGGGAATACAAACAGCAGTTCATTCACTCTGGAAAATATATTTTTTAATAAACCCACTATGTGCCTACCACACAATACAGTAATTGCAACCCTGGGGCATTTTTCTGAGAAAATGTCAACTTACCTTCAACAAAAAAACAACAAAAATGTCAACAACTACCTCTTTTGTTAGCCCCAAACTGGAAACAATCCAGATGACCTTTAGCAGGGAATAGGTAAAATAAATCCTGCTACATTCATGCCATGGAATACTGTGCAGCAGTAAAAAGGAATGAAGTATAGATATATGCAACAAATTGGATGGATCTCACAGGAACTATTTGAAATGAAAAAAGCCAGCGCCAATGGGTTTACATACTGGATGTTTCCATTTGCATATTATTCTCAAAATGACAAAATCATGAATAGAAAACAGGTTTATGGTCGCCAGGCATTAGTGGGAAATGAGATGCTTCAGTTGCAAAGAGAGCAGGGAGAATGTCGTGGTGAAACTGTTTGTATTGTGACTGTGAAATCTGAATAAGGTCTATGGATTATGTCACTTGCCTGGTTGCTGAAATAATGTATATTGCCTATGAATCTACAATAATCTAAAACAAAAAAAGTGTAATAGTGACAAGTGTTGTCAAGCAAGGAAAAGGGAGAATGAAAGGGAATTAATTTGATGCAGAAGGTGATCACAGGGAAAATGGCCCTAAGTTTGATGAGAACTCATAAAGGTTTTCAAGCAAGAGAGTGACTGATTTTGTTATTTGTTGAGGAAAAATTTTAGATGTAATTATTCTCCCCTCCATTAGCATTTTCTTCTGAAACCATTCTAAATATTTTTCCCTTGGCAAAGAATCTGATAACCTAACAGTAAGGAATTTCAATTTTCTTAAATCATTTCATATTTTCCTTATTCTTCTGACTGCTAATATAAAATTTCAATTTTCCATTTTTTCTGATGTCTGATGCCACAGCATCTTTAATTACACTTTGGCTTTCCCAAAGTCCTTGGTGATCCTAATCATGGCTGGACTAACTTCCCGAATGTTAGGAGAGAGTCCTGTTGGTACGCCAGAGCTACTTCCCAAAAGATTTCCCTTTAGAAGAGACAGTCTGAGCAAAGCTCATTTCCTATTTCTGCTCCTGGTTTTCATGAAATACCTTAATAATAATCCCATCACAGGTAGTTAGAGGAATATTTCCATTGGGTGTAAAAAATGCTCTTGTGATTACAACCTCTGTCCTTTTAAGATTTGCATGTGGAGGTCACCGTTTATCTTTTCCCTCTAAGATGCCAGGCCCTTAATACATTCATTTTAATATCTTTTACACAGGCCTCTCCATTTCTAGCATTGGTAGATTAGAAAATTGGTTTAAAATTTTTCTGAATCCTACATATTCATATTCAGGGAAAATATCAGAAGCTAAACAGAATTTCATTTTAATACTAGGTAGGTCTCTGTTTAATAGAAGTACAAGAAAGAGTACAAGAAAGCAATGGGGAAAATATATCAACCAGTGTAGGTTTAACTTCATACTCAATAGCCCTACTCACGTCCAGTTGAAGCCTGAGTCCACAGTCCGTAGCAAGTTTTGCAAACATCACCTCACGGATGGTAACCCACCTGCACCATGGTCCATGCTGCATTTTTATATTTAGAGCTATTGCCTTCCCTTTAATTCTGTCTTCCTTTTCATATTCTGTACATGCATTTTTTACAATCTGAACACATAATAAATTTCTCTTCATAATGAAGTTATGCCATTTTTTCCACCATCAACCCTCTATTTTTTCTCATTAAAATAATTAGATTTACATAGAGTTTTATCATTAGCACTACTGCTGCTTTTCCCTGAACTTTCCTCAGTTTTTCACACCTGAAATTTAAAAAATCTTCCTCTTAAAATCCAGAGTATTTTTCTAATGAACATCCCTCCCAAGGCACTCCCAATGCTAAAATGACATCGTCTGTTTTTCAAAAAATTCCTGTCATTTGCATGTTGTTCAGAACCACTTCCTTTACACTCTGGGGCATAAAAATGTCAGTAAGACCATGGAAATTTTTGTCAGTTGTTAGTTTGTGTCAAATGGACTTCCAGAAGATGAGCAGATTGCTAAAGTTTCTTTGTCACATCAATCTTTTCCTTTTAGACAGTTTCGTGATTGTGCCCCAAGTGATTCCCTCTAACTGGACAGATAGCTGGGAGGCTTTTGTCACATCTGAATAACCTTTCCTATTCTTTCCTTTTATCTCACTTAAATATATTCTCCAACCTCCATCCACAAAGTATGTAGATTTCTTTGCATGACACATACTTTCATGGTGTCATGTTTTACCTTAACTTCTGATTCATGATTTTGATGTTTAGTGCATTGCTTAAATAACTATGACCTACAATAGCACCCAGTGCATACTAGATGCTCTTTAACTATTTGTGAAAGGAATATCATATTGAGGTTCATTATTTTCATCAGAAAAAATTCTCTTGCCTTTCTATTTCTGTATTTATCACTGTGGTTCATGTCCATCAATCACCATTGGCGTACCTCCCTGAAGACTGGATTCATGAGACACATGGGAGGCATGAAGATCGAAAGTTCCCACAAAAGATGTTGCTTTTGTCTAGCCTTGAACTTACTACTTGTACAAACCTTTTAAAGGGTGGTTAGAGTGGAAAAGACTTTCTCAGAGGATGCACAGGAAGTAGCAGTAAGAAATGGTTTAGATACAAAAAAGATTCTTAAACATGTGTGTTTGTGTGTGTGAGAGATCAAAAGCAAGTAGTACCATTCTGTTTGAAAATGAGTGAAGTGAACTGTTGTGGAATGAAGAAGCTAGGAAATCATTTTAAATATCCATATTGGGTTTCGGGTATCAGAGAAACATGGCAAAAATAATGAAATCTACAGATTATGATACATTTGAATTCCTCTACTAGGTAAAGTATCCTCAAGTATTTGGACAATAAATAGTTTTATTTGCTCCAGAGAGAAAATTTGGTTAATACATTACCATAAATGGCAATCATAGAGAACATGTGAGTTAGTAATGAACAAACCTTTAGACAGAGGTTTTATTGGTTCTAAAACATTCGAAAGTTGTAGACTTTGGTTTTGCAGAAATGGAAATACATTTATCAAAGTGGCCCTCAAAATGCTCTGATTTTTTGACCATGGAATTGAAAAACATGGATGATGTTTGCATTGCAACAGAAGAAAAAGAAAAGGCTACACAAATGCAAAAATCAACCATAGAAGACAATTGTAATTACAATTGTCTGGGACTCATTTCTGTGTATATTTTAAGACTAATGACTAGGAAATTTAAATACAGTGTAGTGAAAATCCACTTCTCCACAAAGATCACTACAGTAGGCACTCTTCATGATGCTGATCATTAGCTCTAATAAAATCTGCCATGGTGTTTGCTCCCACACTCTAGGTTGTCTTTCCATGTTATCTGGGCTGAGGTAAAAATTCCATGTGGAAAATTTATTTTAGTATTAAATGCCTGGAAAATTTTACTTTCCTTGAGAATATATGCTTTTTCAGAACCTGAAATGTGCATAAATGATCAGCATTTTCCTTAGTTCCCTACAAATCTCAGAGTTCAAATCTATTATTCAAGTTGAATAAATTTCCAGAATTCTACATTCTCTATCTGCATTCCTTATTTTTCCATTCTCATTTATACTTTCATAGGCACCTGACAATAATTATTTGTACATTTAATTTTGTGTTGAATAGTCTATGCTACATCAAATACTTTCTAAGATGAGATAGGTTAAAAATGAACAAAGGAAGGAGAAAAGGTAAAAGCATCAACACTCTACTGGCAAGCTGTGGATAAATTAAGACAATTTAGATAATCAAATGGGTGGGCTTTGTTACTGTGAAATAGAATAATATAATTTCACTATTACAAAAAATTTAAATTGTTATCTGCTTCCATTACTCTGTTCATCAAGATACCTAGGAACTAAAAACTATACACACAAAAAATATCAAAAAGAAAATACTCTCTCACAGTTTATCCATTTATAGAATATGTCAGAAAATTTTTTCCATTTAAGGCTGAAGTGGACTCCACTGCATATAGTAAATGTATACCTAGTACATACCAGGCATTGTACTAGACTTTGAGGATAAAGCTATGAGCAGGATAACTGAATATTGTTTTATTTTCAGAATTCACTATATAGTCTATACAGTTTGTCACATTTGTGTAAATGTAAACTTCATTATTTCATATGTAAGTTTTTACAAAAAGAATATCAGTTTTAGGTGCAATCATACAAAAGATTTACATACCATCTTCACAAAATTCATGTGAAATATCATCTACATTTATTATACATAGATACCTGTTATGGTTGAGATGTGGTGTCCCCCAAAAGTTCATGTGTGAGACAACGCAAGAAGGTTTGGAGGAGAAATGATTGGGTTATAGCTTAACCTAATCAGTGATTGATCCCTGATGGGATTACCTGAGTGGTAACTGAAGGCAGGTGTGGTATGGCTGGATGAAGTGGTTCATTGGGGGCATGGCTATGGGGCATATATTTTGTATCTGGAGAGTGGAGTCTCTCTCTCTGCTTCCTGATCATGCTGTGAGCTGCTTCCCTCTGCCACTCTCTTCTGCCATTATGTCTTGCCTCACCTTGAGCCCCAAGGAAAGGAGCCTGTTGTGAATGGATTGAGACCTCTGAAACCTCTGAATTCTGAACCCCTAAATAAAACCTCTGAAACCTCTGAACCCCTAAATAAACTTTTCCTCCCCTAAAGTTGTTCTAGTCAGATCTTTTAGTCACAGCAGTGAAATAACTGACTAAAACAATACCTATGATGAATGTATCCTACATTCCTATTGCCATCAGGAATGATAGTCAGAGTTTGAAGATTATAAGTTTTCAGTATGTCATAACTACGTTATAAATAAATGGTTTTTCATATGAATTACCTAAAACAATAAACCAAACTATGAACCTCAATATTTTAACTATTAAAAACTGTGTCTAATATTAACCATAAGGGAGTATGTGGCCCTCAGTCACATAAGTACTCAGACCCTCATCAACTGTTAGACAAAATTAATTTTAATTTATATGAACAAACACCATATCACTACTGGTATGATACTGAATATTATTAATACATCTATGCCAAGTTTAAGCCATTGGTTATTTCCTGTTTTGTAGGCTTTTCTGGACAAACTGGGAAAGGTCCAGTCTTTATTACTGCTATTCCATCTAGGCACTGTGCTGATGCTTTCATGCATAATATCTTAGTTTTATGTAGTATTTAGTAGTATGACTCTACCCCGTGTGTCAGCAAGTGTCATCGTGGAACAAAAGGAAGCTTGGTTAACCTTTTTTGCAGTGAAAGCAATGACTAAGTCAGTGACAAAATTCAAGATGCAGACAGAAGCCCATATCTTCCTCTCATTTTCTTCCTTCCTTCCTAAAATAAACCTCCTTTATTCCACAGAATTCTACGTATTGCTACCAGTCTTTCTAAGAAACAATTATATGGCATAGAAATGAAAAGGGAAGAAAATATAGGATATCAAGAATTCACAAAAATATTTCCTTTTTTTCCAAATATTAATCCAGCATATTTGTTTGCTCAGGATGCCATAAGACAGTGCCATAGACTGGGTGGGTTGAAGAGCAGAAATCTATTTCCATTCAATAGTGGAGGTTGGAAGTCCAAGATCAAGGTAGGGTATGGGCAGATTCTTCTGAGGCCTCTGACCTTGACTTGAAGATGGCCATCTTCTCCCTAAACCTCCATGTCATCTCCACCTCTTTATGGGACTATGTCCAAATTTCCTCCTAAGAACCCAGTCATACTGGATTCAGGCCTACCCTAATAACCTCATTTCAACTTAACTGTCTTCTTGAAGATGCTTCCAATACAGTCACCTCCTGAGGTCCAGGAAGTTAGGCCCTCATCATATAAATCTTGGAAGGAAGGAGACAGAAGTCAGTTCATAATGCCTGGGAAAACTAAAAAGGCGTGAAAATTTTGAACTAGGAATCATTGATTTGATTTCTTCATGATAACCCAGTTTTCCACCTAGATAACAATGGAACAAGTAAATTTAACAAAGTTGCCCAAAGTCAAGTTGCGAAGTTTTATATCTTCTGTCTTATTATGGTTAGGTTTGTCTTTTTATCCATAGCAAAAGTATGCAAATCTTTGAGAAAGTTGGCATCTACTATGGCACTGCCTTGGATGGTGTGGAAAAATTAAAATGAAACAAAGGTAGATTGTGACACCCCAAAATATTAGCCAGAGAGGACATGAGAGACCAGATTTCAGTCATATGTATCTTGAAATAACTTTTTAATCCCATGCAACTTGCTATGGCCTGTGGTTTACACGTGCTGGGAGCTCTAGTTTTCCTTAGAGCACAACATTCCAATCCTGCCGAGAGCCACCAGGGTCACCTCACCGTGGACTTGCTTCCTTTCCCACAAATTTCTTTATTCTTGTACCTTCCTTGCTCCACTTCAGAAAACTGGTCTACCTCTATTCTTTAAATTATTCAATTTCTTTCTTACAAGACAGCTTGTTACCCTGCTCATACCAGTCTAAATTATTGACAAAACTGATGTAATCTCCCTCCCCACTTGAAGTTTTGCCTTTAAAACTTTTTTTAATTCTATAAGATCCTGGAGCACATTTTGGTCTGCCTGAACTTTCTCTCCTGAGTTGCAACTCTCATTCACCCAAATAAACTCTCCTTCTGTCTTAATCAATTTGTGCCTCAGTTTTTCTTCAGATTCTACAGTAGCAACACACAAAAAGTTTAATTTCATCTTTTTGCTTTTGTTTTGTTTTACCAAAGTTATTAATTTATAAGACCATTTCCTGTCTCTGATTTTTAAAAAAGAATGAAAGTTGATACAGATTTTTTTTATAACATCTAAACTAAGTTTTAAAATGCCAAAGTTAGTCATTGCATTTTTGAAGATAGTTGATTTTTACGTTTTGGTAAATGGTGGCCCTTACTATAATTATATTGACGGGGCATGTGAAGAACAAACAATAGGAAGACATCCAAAGAAATATACCACTGAGCAATGAGTGGCATATTCTTTACACTTAGAAAATATTCAACCTACTGGGTATGTTCTATGGGAACAGAAAAAAGTTCCTTCTTTCAATGAGATCATTTACTGATTATTTTAAGAAGTGAGTCCTCAGAATTCTTCTACTTTCAATGGGTCTCCTATAAGTTATAAAAATATAAATTTACTAAAAATTAAGCTAAATGGTATCTTATTTCAAATAATTATTTTTTTCCTATATCATATCATAGCTAAGTATAAAACTAAAAGATTACATATAATTTGTAGCTTTTCAATATATATCATTAATGATTCTACTTTGTGTACAACCAGAAAATGATAGTTGTACTCCATTTGTGTGCAATGAACTAAAATTTAAAAAAAAATTAAAAATAAAATAAAAATAAAATAAAGTAAGTACATTTACATTTCAACACAGTGGGATAATGTAAACCCCATCTATCAAAGTTAATAGTATCCAGATTGTATTCCCTATTAAATGTTGCCTATAAACCCATATGAAATTTAAAATATTGACTGTACTCTACTGGTGTGTAATCATTGATAATCAATAATACTTTTTAAAATAACAAAAAAATTAAAAATTACTTCTGGAGTATGTCAGTTATATTCAAATGTTTTTTAAATGTATAAAGAAACAAATTACTAAAATTGATCTTTGTATAAAAGGGAAACGATTTTCATTATTCACATTTTATATCCTTTTGTGAAACATTAAAATGTATGCTATTGTTTACTATAGATAAGACATGTCATTATCCCAGAAAAGTCTCCCAATATTCTCACGGCTGCATTTTGGCCTGAAGGATAATATATAATCAAAGGTGCTGAAAGAAAAGTGTTAAATTTAAAGCAGGGCGAGTCATACCACATACTTTACATCAAAAGGTAGAGGCTTAAATTTAAACTTTCTTCTCATTTGGCCTTGGCTTCCCTTACGAGTGCATTTTTAGCTTCTGAATATTAAACTGAAGTATTAAGCTACAGTTGGGGGCATATACTAATACCTTGCCTCCCATTTTGCCTTAGAATATCTGTTCAGCCTCTGGTAGCATTGAAGTGTCCCTCCCACATTTTGCATAATGTGAAGAACTTATATCTACTTTATGTCCCTCTTCTCTATTTGTGCCAAATCATCACGGATTATGAATAGATCTAAGTAAAATTTCCCAACCCTCAAATCTTCAGATATTTTTTTCACATAAATATATGTAAATGAAAAAACTTGATCTAAGTTTGAAAATGGTCATTGCATAAATTATATAGAAAAGAATAGTATTAAGTAGAAGCCTGATCCCTTTGCCTATGACTGCTACCAAAGTCTACTTGCTATTTTTTAAAACAATTACCAAGTGTTAGAAAACTATAAAAGGTGTAGTCACGCTCCTGTGAAATTTTCTATTTGACCTAATTGAAATGATCAAAGCCAATGCCAGTTCTTATTATTTGATGTTAATGGTTGTGGGACAAAGATGATATTCACAGACTTTATTCCACTTATATAAATTTATAACGTCTTATTTACTGGGTTCCTAATTTTTTAAACATTTTTAAGACACTTCAGAGGAAGACAACTTTCTTACTACCTTTTCCTGTCAGACCTCAAAGGCTTATGTAAATTCGCACATATGCTCCAACACACATATAACCAGTATAAATTTATAAGTATCTGGTAATGGTAAAAATTTATACTGGTTATATGTGTAAATTCAAACGTGTTATATAAAGTAAAAGTTGAACAATGGTTTGTATTTGCTAGGCAAATTCTTTTAAGAGGTCTTCTCAATCTCCAAGACCATCATTAAAAAACTTAACATAAGACAGCTGCACAAAGAAGGGAAAGATGCTTTAGTAATAAATACTTCTCAAATAGCCATTGGTAGTAGGAAAATAAATAAGTAAATGATGGAATACCATGCACCAAGGAGAACAAATGATCTGCAACTACAAATAATAACTGAATGAATCTTGCAACCATAGCATTGAGTATTCTAGAAACCAGACACGGGGTTCATGCTGTATGAAACTAAGGTGTCCACTAAGAGTTTCCAGGTTAATGAATGGTGATCTGGTAAACAAGTAAGAAGGGCTCTCCAGTGAAGGAAATGCCAGGATTTATAGTATGTGCCTATGATAGTGGTGTAAATACCCCTGCTATGGTCAAGTTCCCAACATAATATAGTTGGGAGGAGATGCAAAGGATCCACTCTGAGAGCTTGTTCAAGCCAGCTCTTGGACACCCCTGGGTTAGCTCAAATCTAAGTCCTGATATTAAATGTAAAAAAAAATTATTTAAATCATTATCCCTTCCTCCTTGCCCCTTCAATAGTTGAATCTATGTTGATGTCCTTTCCCACTGTACAGTAAGGAAGCTGCAAATGTCCATCATAGGGTAAAGCAATTTTGCTCCGTTAACACCCAGGTTGACACTTGTGAGTTCTTACCACAGATCACTCATTTCATAATAATTTAAAAATTTCAGTATTAAGCTAATCTCTGCTAAGATTAATAAAATAAAATAAGTAGAATACAATCTAAGAAAAAAGAATGCTCTATTCTGACATCCACAAGTGTCAAAATTTCCCATGACAATTGAACTGTTTATGCAGAGATAAATATAAGAGTTTTGTTAAGAACTCTAGAAAACAATTTGGTTTTGCTTCTTCTTTTTTTTGTAGGACAGAGTACATCATCAGAAAATTATCAAATATTTTCCTAGTGAAAAACATTTATTCTGTTGTTTGATATTTGAAGAGTTATTTCTGAAGCAAGAAAATTCCCTTTGTGAATTATATATCAAAAAGTTAAAATCTAAATAAAATTTCTTTGCAGTTCTAACTGAATGATGGATTTATCTTAGGCACTATAAGGAAGGCAAATCTGTCTTTGCTTGTCTTTATTTTCACAAATCTTTGCAAGTAGCACTCTATAGTCTTTAGATCTGTAGCTGGCATAACAGATTAGTCAGGACACTTCTATTTTTAAAAGAAAGCCCCACGCCAGCTTACTTTCACCAAGATGGGTCCAATTTGACATGATTTTTTTTTTTTGTAGAAATAAAACAATAGCTTTCTGAGCAGTGCTCCAAAGTGTACAAGTCTTCCTGCCGGTATGATATCGATCACATTTGAGTTGAAAGCTTTTCTAATTTTGAGGTAGTTTTTAAAACTATTTTTTTCAAATTTTCTGCTTAGGCACAAAATGAAATAAGAGAATGGAGATGGATCAGTTTATATTTATTTCCATTACCAGGAGAAGAAAATAACCCTACTATTATTAAAAAATGCTAAGCTCTCAAGGGCAATGGCTGAGTTGTTGGCATCTTTGGCTCTGCATTTCAATCAGTGTCTAAGGAAGTTAATTGGGTAAAAATTATAATATCCAACATTTATCTTCAGATATAGATTTCATGGGCATTAAGTCATTTTCCACTGAAAGCAATTACCTGAGGTCAATAATAGACTTGCCATTTTGCATTTCCTAGAAGCTTCACCAATGTATATGAAAGAGAGTGAAATATTTTTTCAACTTTGATCTCTAGTTATCATGAGTGAATGGCTATTAATTAAGCAAGCCTAGAAACAAGGTGAAGCAAGAAAGGTACCTAGAGTGCAAAAGTTAAAGAGGCACTTATTGTCGGGGTCTTGCAGGGGAGAGCCCTGTCCTGACACTGAAATTAAATCACATTAGCAGGAAAATTCAAATGATATTGGCCATTATCAGCCACACCTGTCAATGCAAGTTGTAGTCACATATAGATTGTCCCTCATATAATCCTGTGAGCTCCAGGAGATTTCTTATAATTGATCAAGAATAAACTCATTACTACATGGACTATCTCTTAAAATTTCACCACCCTTTTTTTATTTGGCTGAAGAGAAGGGCTCCTCTTTCTTTTCATTGTTTAAAAGCATTGCTGTTTATGTTTCAAGTTTACTAAGGGTATAATAAAATTTGTTTTATAGTTGTTACTCACAGCTCTCCAGATATACTCTGGACTTGCACATGAGTTCAGTGTATAGTCAGGACAGGAAGCAAATATTAGGGACAGATCCTCAACTCCTTAGAGTGATCCACCTTCTGATAATCAAGAAGCAATCACCTTAGACTTCTCTATTCTGGCTCTGCCATTCATGATCAATTCTCCCTTTCCCTTTTATCTGTCCATCCAACCATCCATCTTTCTATTAATCTATTGATTTAACAGGTACCTGTTGAGAAACTTCTATAGTGTAATGAAAAGCAAAGGGACTGTGTTGGGCAAAGACTATATGGCTTTCCTGAGAGATAATGAGGCTTTCCCTCCCCATTTCATCAACTGTCCAGACCCTTTGAAATTTTCACAGATTCAATCTGGGATGCTTTCTTCATTTCTTCAAAAGTTAAAGAAAATATTTCTGTAAAAAATTATCATGTGTGCATTTATACATTTATTCTTTTTTTGCATCCAGGAAGATGATTATTATGTTATTTATAACATTATTACATTACAGTGTTACTTATAATAACAAAATAGTAATAACTGAAAATCTTATATTTAAGTCAACTATGCACTTGCACTAAATGGAACATTATGAAGTCATTAAAATAATGTTTTCAACTATATATTCTGTCTATGCAGAAAATTTAATTTAGTTAATGGTGAGGGAGCTGTCTGGTCCCTGTAAGAGAGCTTCTGTCTACTTGGTCATAACTCATGACTGAAGCGTATAGTTCTTTCTAGTCCTAAATTGAGGTTATCCCTCCAAAGTTGCACACGCTGTCTCCTGTGGTAGCCTCCTGTGATTGCCACTACACTGGTAGCCAGCAGCTCTTTCTGTGGCCCTCCTCTCACCCTCTTCCTTCCACATGCTTCGCAGGAAAGATAAGGAAATTGTTCAGTTTTTTCCATGGAACTTGGCTGCAATAGGAAACCCAGGAGAGCTGCCAAAGCTATTTTTGTCCTTAATACTTCAACCAAACATCCATATCTATCCTCAGATCTTCAAAGGCCCAGGGAACTCTCAGGTTTGCAGATAGGAAACAGGGCACAAGCTTCACCAACTCCAAGATTGCTAAATTGTCAAAGGAGCTCTATTATCCACCGTGCACATCTCCCCCTGTGGGGCTTACCCAGAAAAGTCAGTGTCTCCTGAGAATCCTTCTCTTTTCACTCTCTTATTTGAGTCTTGGAGGAAAGGGCCTGAAAGTTTTATGTCTAAAACCCTCGTTGGAGGCATTTGATCTAAAAGTTGAGAATGTTCCATGTTTATTCTCTGGTTTACACTTTCCTGGAGAAAGGAGGCTTTAAGACTAAAATTTCCAAAGGGACATGCCCATTAGGCAAAATAAGAATTATTGGCAAAATATATCAGTAAATACTTGAAAATATTTCAATCCTGACACATTATATCTACATCCTTTTCCTCTCTAAAATTCGTTAATATTCTTCCCAGTTCCCTCACAGTATACTCTCTGAACCTCTCAAGTTGTGAACATTAAATAAGATTCAATGAGGATTAGTTTAAGTTTCTAATAACAAAAAAGCCCCCAAAGTAGCACACTTTCAAAAATAACAAAATAGGCTGCTTCTTGCTCTCCAGATGACCCGTATTCTCCCTTGGAGAGAATGTGTATCCTCTTTCCTAAATATATCTGTTCATGTGTCTGAAAAAAATTACAAGATAGTTTATTTTTTCCTCATGCAAAAGAAATCCAAATGTAGGCCATTTAGGATTAGAGTAGTGGGCCCATAGTTGTGAGAAATACAGATTCCTTTTACCGTCTCTGGTGTCATTGATGACCTCCAGCTCTAAGATAATTGCTCCAGAGCCAACTTGGGATACAGAGGAGGAAGGGGAACAGAAACCATGAAGTCTGCTTTCACTATATTTTACTGAAGAATATATAATCATCTAGTCATACATACTGCTAGCCACGATCTATTTTGTCCTAAATTTCACAAGCATGAATCAGAAACGAATCCATGATGCCCACAGTGGCAGCAAGCACACATGAAGCTCTTCAAAGTGTCCTCAAAACTTCTCAGCAGACCTGAGGAAGAGGGTCAGTGAGCCCTCTTCCTACGCTTGAGTGAGAACACAGATATTTTTTCCCAAAAAAATCCTTTGCACCAAATCCTGCTGAACCTCCTGCCACATGATGGTTTTAGATCCTTGATGGAGATGACTCATCCAGGTTCAGAGACACCATCTTTAAAATTTCAGTTTGTTTATCTGACTCATAGTACATTATAATTTGGAGTTCAGTCAAAGCCTCCAATATAACATCCTGTTACTCTAGCATAAAAGAAAAACATGGTTTTTGTGTGGTACTTGCTTTTCAGTTCAAACATTTGTAAATTTCCTAATTTTCTTAGATATTCAATTTTTTAGTTAGCTTTTCTTGCTGCTGGGACTAAAAGACCTGTGCGACGGGTTGACATATTTGACTCCATGGAAATGTTATAGGCCAGGCTATATGGGCAATGACTAAACATACTCCATTTTACCCTGAGACTACTACATGTTTATAGGAAATGCTTCTGTGGGAACACCACCCTCAACTCTGTACCCATCAACAGTTGATTCTTATATAATGTAAAATTGCTCTCTTTTTGATTCCTGTTTTTTGTAGACCATGGACCATGTCAACAGTGATTGTCTAGATGTTAGTAACCATTCTTTAACTTGTACTCAACTAGGGTCATTTTGACCCAACTTCCCCTTCTGCTTATGATCTTAGATCTCATGATGTTAGTTTGTAGTTTTGAATCATGGCAACAGTTATGATTGATATACTGACTCATGGTATAAGAATCCCTCTAACCCTATGATCGG
Source organism: Glaucomys volans (assembly GCA_020662805.1). Classification (NCBI taxonomy): domain Eukaryota; kingdom Metazoa; phylum Chordata; class Mammalia; order Rodentia; family Sciuridae; genus Glaucomys; species Glaucomys volans. Next base: position 518,499 of record JAJEJO010050444.1, on the reverse strand, counting down.
GGCTGTTCTCCGGATAGCCATATTGGGCATTGTGTGAGACAGTCAGCCAGCCAGTTAACAAAGACTCTCAAATTTGGAATTCTCAGTGGTGATTGTTCTTTTCTTAAGTTGCACCCCACAACACCTGACAAGAACAATTTTGAAGGAGGAAAAGTTTGTTTGAAGGTTTCAGAGGTCTGAGTCCATAGACAGCTGTCTCCATTTCTGGGGGCTTGAGGTGAGGTTGAACATCAAGAAGGAAGAGGGTGGCAGTGGGAAGCAGCTCATGTGATGATCAGAAAGCAGAGAGAAACTCCACCAGCCAGATACAAAGGCATGCCTCCATTTACCTACCTCCTCCAATCCTACCTGCCTACAGTTACCACTCAGTTAATTTCATCAGGGGGATTAACTCACTGATTGAGTTAAGACTCTCATAACCCATTCATTTCTTGCATTGTCTTACCCATGAGCTCTTGGGAGACACCTAACATCAAAACCATAATATCAAGTACAACTGAAAATACTACATTTATCCTACCTCACATCTTATTTCCTAGAACCACCATCAGAATATTGAATGATCACAATGACCATTAGAATCATTACCTTCTTCTTAATTTGAAAGGGAATATCTTTTATATTTCACATATCTGTTATTTTTTCCTGATGTGTACTGTTTAGGGCGTAACAGGAGTTCTACAGGTACTAATATGATCATAGTATGACTTCTTCTCCCATAAATTAAATTTCCTAATGTTGAATGGTCTTTGTGTACCTGGAGTAATAAATATATCCCTTTTAAGTACTTGTTCCCTTTGTCCAAATCTCCACACTGCTCACTCCTCTACTCAACACTCAACATTCTATTCAAACTTCACCTTCAAAGATGACTGAAATCCTTTCCTTTAAAATTCCTTTCTTAGTCTTCTTCCTCTTCTAACCTTGTATGATTTTTTTAAATTATGCATTTGGGTCACTGGGTAGATTGAATTCTTTATAAGAGGAACCGTCATATATTCTTGCATTCTCCAAAAGCCATCAGAATGCCTAGCAGGTAGGAGCAGGTCAGTAAACACCATGATGACTTAGAGGACATCGTTTTCTGAACAAGACTATGCTAAGTAAATACAAAATGTCACTGCCATTTAAATATATTATATTACCACCCCACAAGATTCCTTCAAGTTTGAAACTGTTAATGAATATACTTACACAAACCTATTCTTAATGTGGCACTTGGAATATTATTTACATAGAATAAATATTTTTGGAATTAAACTGATTATACATATACTTTAAATATAGAAATGCAAATGCACCTGCCACACAGAAAAAATGTAAACTATTTTATTAATTTGATAGATTTTCTCTTTTCTGGGAAAAAATGAAATAATGCTTTTGACGTTTTTTGTCTCTGTTTCAATTACCACTTTAGAATGAGGAATTAGCTTTTTGTTAATTTTCTCAGTATCTTTAAATATTTAGTATTTTGTGGTTTTAATTTATAAGGAGATATCAAAACAGCATTTTTTTCCTGAAATTTACTTTGACCTTTAAAATATTTTTACAATTCTCTTTGTGCTGAAAATCTGGTTCATGTATTTGTAGCTACTGGGTAGCATTCTATCATAAAGCCCTTGAGTTTCCAGTTTTCACTACCAGAGCATCATATGTGTGGGAATTCTTGTGCTCATGTGGAGTATTTCTCTCGGGGATATATCTAGAAGCACAATTATTAGAACACACTTATTCTGTAACTTCAACTCAGTGGGAGTAGACTTTTCTCAAAAATGAATGTGCCTTTGAAAATTTATACTCCAACAAAATAGAAAACCTTGAAGACATCAACAGGTTCCTAGAGGCATATGAGCCACCCAAACTGAATCTGGAGGACATACACAACTTAAATAGATCAATTTCAAACAATGAAATAGAGGAAGTCATCAAAAGCCTACCAACAAAGAAAAGTCCAGGACCAGATGGATTCACAGCCGAGTTCTACAAGACCTTCAAAGAAGAACGCATTCCAATACTCCTCAAAGTATTTCATGAAATAGAGGAGGAGGGAACCCTTCCAAACTCATTCTATGAAGCTAATATCACCCTGATACCAAAACCAGAGAAGGACACATCAAGGAAAGAAAATTTCAGACCCATATCTCTAATGAACATAGATGCAAAAATTCTTAACAAAATTTTAGCGAATCGCATACAAAAGCATATTAAAAAGATAGTGCACCATGATCAAGTGGGTTTCATCTTGGGGATGCAAGGTTGGTTCAACATCCGGAAATCAATCAATGTAATTCACCACATCAACAGACTTAAGGTCAAGAACCACATGATTATTTCAATAGATGCAGAGAAAGCATTTGATAAAATACAGCACCCCTTCATGCTCAAAACACTAGAAAAAATAGGGACAGTAGGAATGTTCCGTAGCATTGTAAAGGCTATCTATGCTAAGCCCACAACTAGCATCATTCTAAATGGAGAAAAATTGAAAGCATTCCCCTTAAGAACTGGAACAAGGCAGGGATGCCCTCTTTCACCACTACTATTCAACATTGTTCTTGAAACTCTAGCCAGAGCAATTAGACAGACCAAAGAAATTAGAGGAATACGAATAGGAAAAGAAGAGATCAAACTTTCCCTATTTGCTGATGACATGATCCTCTATTTAGAAGATCCTAAGAATTCCACCAGAAAACTTCTGGAACTCATTAATGAATTCAGTAAAGTAGCAGGATATAAAATTAATGCTCATAAATCTAATGCATTTTTATTTGTAAGTGATGCATCCTCTGAGAGAGAAATTAGGAAAACTACCCCATTCACACTAACCTCAAAAAAAATAAAATACTTGGGAATCAATCTAACAAAAGATGTGAAAGACCTCTACACTGAGAACTACAGAACACTAAAGAAAGAAGTTAAAGAGCATCTGAGAAGATGGAAAGATCTCCCATGTTCTTGGATAGGCAGAATTAATATTGTCAAAATGGCCATACTTCCAAAAATGCTATACAAATTCAATGCAATTCCAATTAAAATCCCAATGATGGACCTTATAGAAATAGAGCAAGCAATCATGAAATTCATTTGGAGGAATAAGAGACCCAGAATTGCTAAAGCAATCCTTAGCAAGAAGAGTGAAGCGGGGGGTTTCACAATACCAGACCTCCAACTATACTACAGAGCAATAGTAACAAAAACAGCATGGTATTGGTACCAAAATAGACAGGTAGATCAATGGTACAGAATAGAGGACACAGAGACAAACCCAAATAAATACAGGTATCTCATGCTTGACAAAGGAGGCAAAAATATGCAATGAAGACAGCCTCTTCAACAAATGGTGCTGGGAAAACTGGAAATCCATATGCAGCAAAATGAAACTAAACCCATATCTCTCACCCTGTACAAAACTCAACTCAAAGTGGATCAAGGACCTAGAAATCAGACCAGAGACTCTGCACCTAATAGAAGAGAAAATAGGTCCAAATCTTCATCATGTTGGCCTAGGACCAGATTTCCTTAACATGACTCCCAAAGCGCAAGAAATAAAAGCACGAATCAATGATTGGGATAGAGTCAAACTAAAAAGCTTCTTCTCAGCAAAGGAAACAATCAGCAATGTGAAGAGAGAGCCTTCAGAGTGGGAGAAAATCTTTGCCACACACACTTCGGACAGAGCACTAATCTCCAGAATCTACAGAGTACTCAAAAATCTTTACACCAAGAACACCCATATAACCCAATCAATAAATGGGCCAAAGAAATGAACAGACACTTTACAGAGGAAGATCTACAAGCAATCAACAGATTTATGAAAAAATGTTCAACATCACTCGTTATAAGAGAAATGCAAATCAAAACCACCTTAAGATTTCATCTTACCCCAATTAGAATGTCTTTTATTAAGAACACAGGCAACAACAGGTGTTGGCGAGGATGTGGGGAAAAGGGTACACTCATACATTGCTGGTGGGAGTGCAAGTTGGTGCAGCCACTCTGGAAAGCAGTGTGGAGATTCCTTAGAAAACTTGGAATGGATCCACCATTTGACCCTGCTATCCCACTCCTTGGCCTATACCCAAAGGACTTAAAATCAGATTGCTACAGTGATGCAGCCACATTAATGTCCATAGCAGCTCAATTCACAATAGCTAGATTATGGAATCAACCTAGATGCCCTTCAGTAGATGAATGGATAAAGAAACTGTGGTATATATACACAATGGAATATTACTCAGCCATAAAGAAGAATAAAATTATGGCATTTGTAGGTAAATGGATGATGTTGGAGACTGTTATGCTAAGTGAGATCGGCCAATCCCCAAAATCCAAAAGCCGAATGGTCTCTCTGATAAATGAATGATGATGCATAATGTTGGGTGGAAGGGTGGCAAGAATGGAGGAAGGATAGATAGCATAGAGGGAAGGGAGGGGTGGGAGCGGGTGGGGGGTAAAAATAATAACAGAATGTGTGACAGATACCATTGCCCTGTGTACATGTATGAATGCACAGATGGTGTGACTCTACTTTGTGTACAACCAGTGAAACAAGAGCTGTACTCCATTTGTGTTCAATGAATCAATAAGTAAATTAAAAAAAAAAATGAATGTGCCAACTCATAGTTTCCAAAAACACGCTTTTAAATAGTCTTCATTTTTAGGTGTCTTCTATAATTTTCTTGTCTGCTACTCTCTCAGTTTCTGAAGAAGATGATTTATACCCAGCTGTGATTACGTATTTCTTAATTTCTTCTTCTACTTGGTTTGGTTCATATACTGACCTTTTGATTTGTACCTGGTGTCAGAAATATTACATATTCTTGGGAGAATCACATTATTTTCAATTTAAGAAATTTATCATGCTTCTTTTTTATGATAATATATATTTTTGATAAAACTATTTCTTGTCTCATTTAGCTAGTATAAATAATAACTTGCATCATTTCTAAATTTTTCCCTTTTCTCTTTTGAGGCATTATCATTCATAAATAGCACACCTATTCACTTCATTTTAATGCAAATGCAATAATCAGTCTTTTAATAGGGATGATTAATATATTATAGTTATTCTGATTACTAATATAGTTGAATTTATTTCTAAATTTTATTCTGTTTTTTGATTTACTATACTTTCATCATAGTTTGTTTCTTTTTCTTTTCTTACTTGTATTCTGTTGACAACAAAATTTCTTCCTGGTTTGGAAATTAAACAATTATATTTCTATTATTTTGGTGATTTCATTTCCTTTAAATTTTTAACATATATTTAACATTATTTCTTCCTTAATAAAGTTAAGTGATTAATATCTATTTTATCTTTCAAAACATTCAAGGATATATAAAAATTACATTTCCTCAGGGACATATCCTTAGTGTTTGTTACTACTATTTCAGCATTTAAGTTCAACCCTGTTCTTAACACTTCCAAAAGTATTTATTATTAGTTTTATTAGTATTTTCAGTATTTTTTAAGGGTTTGATTAATTTCTTTGAATATTTTTCTCTTTGCACACTTCCTTTGATAACTCAATTTTCTTCTGGCTTAATAAAGTACATTTATTCGTATATCTTTCATTGAGGGTCTGTGAGCAACAGTTTATCTTCTTTTCGTATTTATGAATGTCTATATTTTTAATGCTTACTTTTGAATAATAGTTTAATAACATGTAAAATTTTATTGACAACAAATTTGAAAGTATTATTTGATTGTCTTCATTCAATATCCATCCAATTACTTCTCTTTGTAAATAATGTCATTTCTCTCAAGTATCTTCATCTCATTTTAATCTTTGTGTCAAGTTTTGGAATATTATACATTTTTAGATATTTAATTTTTCCTCCATCTGAGAATTCATATTTTTATTCGAATCTGAAAAAAATTTTCATGAGTATTTCCTGGAACAGTTTACTCTTACGTTCTTTTTTACCTGACTTTGAATTTGAATTTAATAAATGATGGAGAATATAGTATCACCCATATATATTGATTTTATATGGTAAGATACCCACCTCCATGAGAGGTAGGTGATTCTTTCTGGGTGAGTCCTTCCAACCTATCTTATATTTGTGTGTGTGTGTGTATGTGTGTTACTAGGGATTGAACCTAGGGGCACTTTACCACACTTTACCACGGTCCTTTTCTTTCTTTCTTTCTTTTTTTTTTTTTTTGCTAAGTTCAAAGGTTGCCCTCCTGCTTTAGCCTTCCAAGTAGTGTGGATTATAGAAGTGCACCACCACACCCAGATTTATTTTGCATTTTAATAGTGGTTTTTATTTTTAGTTATGTTTTGTTTGTTTAACCCACATGTCTAGATATTATTGGTTTCTAGTAGTCTTGTCTTTCATTTTTTGCACTCTTCTCTTTGAGAATACAGAGATTGGTCTGCATTGGTCTGTATCAGGCCTGTGGTCCTGATAACAATCTATACTCACTGGCATTAAAATATCAATCATCTCTTAAGAATAAATGCTTCCAGATCCCTATGGGTGGAGTACTGAATTGATGGTTCATTCACTATTCAGTGCTCCCTGAACATTTCCGCTATTTAGAACTTTTGCTTAATATTCTTAATAGTTCTTATATTTTGTTCAACTTATTAATGTGTTTTGTGAATGCGGCAATGGGAAAACACCTACACAGCTCTGTCTGCTAAATTTCCCAAAAATTTTCCTGCCGGTTTAAAGACATTTTTCTTTTTTATAAGTCAATTTCTCATCAAGGCAATTATTATCAATATATAACAGGTTTCCTAACTTGGAAATAGAGACACAATATATAACCTAGCCACCATCATTCACTAGGAAAACATAAAGCAGATCAAATTCTTTATCTTGAGCTTAAGGAGTAAAATAACTTCAATGGGTTAGCACAAAATCATGTGAAGACAACGTCCATTGATAATCAAAACTTTATGAAGAATACAGATACTTCGCCATTTCTCTTTATGCAATTTCTCATGGAGAGAAATTGCATAAAGAGAAAATTTTATATGGTCTCTTACCATATAAAATCAATATTCACTTCATGTAGCTATTCACTTTGGCTAGGGCCATTGCTTTGATGGACTAAGGAACAACATCAGTACAGACCAAGATCAGATGAATGAGTTCATTGAATAAACCAACCAAAGAACGAGTTAATTATACAGTTAAAATATTACGAGCACCCTGACTTTACACAAATTTACTTAGTGTAATTTATATAAAGAATGAATTATAATTAGAATTGGCAAATCTTGATGTTTATTTTATAAAACAACCCCAAACATTTTTATTTAAATAATTTCTCAGCAACATGAGTACATCTGTCAATTAATTGATAATTGACTGAAATGGCACTATACAACTATGCCACCTGTCATCAACACTCATTCCAAACACCAATTGAACACTTAGTACTAAATGCAAATTGATCTGTTCATTCAACTAGTCAGTTTCATGTGTTTGATTAAATTATATCATTGTCACTCTTTTATACTCATCAAACATCTAGATTTACTTTTGCCATAGCAAGAACAATGTTAATAAACATCGAAACTTGTATCCATTACTGTTCCCTTCTTCACCCTAGTTTCAAAACAGATCCATTTTATTCTTAGACTTCAGCTATTTTATTTAATAGAGCAATTCTTCCTTACTTATATATTTAACCCAGATTAACAGAAAGATTTTTAAATACTCATAACTCATACTAAGATATTTGAAAGTCTATTAAGAATAGAACAAGAAAAGCATGAACCCTTTAATGTTATTTTCATAAATGCTCCACTAACTAAACAATTTTGTATAATTTAAAGGCTGAGATAATCAAAGTGAGGTTCAAAGCTTAGCATGTGGAGTTGTTTTTATTCTTTCAGTAGCACATGGGATTCTGTACAAATTATTCTCATTAAAGCTAATGATAATCTTGACTATAACTTCCCTAGGGTCTCAGTGGGAAATTAGAGGCTGGTTTTTCTAAAGATATCTAAAGACAAATATCCTATAGAATAATTTGGAGGTTATCCACCATTAACAAGCAATAGCTTACTTAAATAGTTTTAATATTTTAACACCCAAGTAATCACTGCTCACAACTGGCATTACACATGTTATACCAGACATTTAAGCATCTCTGCACTGCCCAAATTTCCTCCTCAGAACTAAAGCATTCGTTTCTCCCACTGCTGAGGGTATTGGTGGTCAGTAACCCCAAGATTAGTTTCTCATCAGGAATTGGCCTTGGCCAAAGAGTAGGCTGACCCAAATCCATCATCTAACCCTAACCCAAGGGTGGCCTGCATCTAATGACAAGTGGATACAGAAGTATAAGAGACTGAACTCTTGCCTCAAGACACAAAACCTGTGAAAAGCCATCCCAGATGGATGGCTTCCTGTAGTTTTGTTTGATTTCCTGTTAGAACTGTACATAGCTCACCTTCTGATCGATATTGTTTTAATCACCTTTCCTGGTTGTAACCAAGAACAAATGCACCTCAGAATGTCTGAGTCTGTTGCTTTGGAACTGGTACTATGGCACTAGTTTTCCTTGACTAGTGATGTTTTAGTGAACGTAGTGTAGCATTTCATATCCTACATATAAAAGGCTTTCCAATCAAGTATAGTAGTTGGAAAGAAAGAACTGAGTAACCTGGGTACTACCTGGGAAGCTCATTACATTGGGAAACACATTTTAAGTTATCAGCAAGAATCTGTTTCCAGCAGATTCTATTTTAGAAGCATTGACAGGAACTGGTTTTCTCAAGATAGGGGACGGAATTTCTATTAAAGGATTGTAACAGTACCTCAGTGAAATGAAAATGTTTGTGGTAAATTTGTATAGGATTTAATTATCTGTACTATATGCATTTCCCCTTCATCAAAGGTGATATTTATCAGAGAAATACTTCACCTTCCAAAAAAATGAAGAGGAAAGAAATATCATATGTAATACATTAAGGAAAACATTTAGAGAGGATAACCCTAACTTGTTCATATGGAAATGCATAAATACGTAACAACTTAAGATCTGGGAGTGAAGATAAAGAAAGCTAAATTGAAATCCATTCCATGATAATCTGGTCTCCATTAGAGACAGTGAAATGTCAGATCATTTTTGTTCTTGCTGAAATGGCAAAGAAAAATAGCAGACCTATTAAAAATTTCATATAAAGAACTCTGGATTCTGGGACACTTCAGCACCTGCCTCCTGCACAATTCGGGAATCTCTTAGGAAGCAGCTCATTTATACCACCTAAGCATCATTTCAGTGTTAGATTATGCAACCATAATTTGTTATATAAACGAGGCCTGTCAAGCCCAATATAAATATACTTACAAAAGTTTCTCTGATTTTAGACATTGGGAAAGCAAAACTCCCCATTAATGAATTGCAATGCTGATTTATCAGTTTTCATACACCCCAAATTTTGTTGACTCATATCATACATGCAACAAAAAAACTATTGTGGTTTTGCTCCTCTAAGAAGTACAGAATAAATTTACTAGCCATTACAAAACCATGATTAATCACAAACAGCTGTGCCTTGTATAACTATGTATGGACCAGAATACACTATCTCTGGAAGTCCTGTGTCTTCTTAATCATGCTTAAATTTTAGAAGTGTACTAATGAGCATTATCCTGTTAAGAAAATATAATCTATTGAATTGGATCCCCTACCCCAGAAGTATTTATTTCATTCTTATTTGTGATAAAAAGCATACCATTATTAAAAAATGTGAATCCTTTCTATACATATGACCAGTTATATTTTGTTCATAATAGATATGTTCTACACATGTATAAAGTACCATATTAAGGCCTGGATCTACCAAAAGTGTAGTGATATAAAGGTCAATAATTTATAGACATTACTAATTTATTTTCTCATATCATATTAGAAGGAATAATCAGAAATTTATTCTTCAGTTAATAGATGGCTAAACTAACGGTAGCCCTATGACAACCAGGCAAGAGATTATGATTGGGAATACTTAAATCTATCTTTATTATTAAAAACAGCATAAATGTAGACCATTGAAAATGAAGTTTTAACTTTATTACTAGTCAAAATTTAAATAGTAAAAACAACAACAAAGAGGTCATGCCATCTATTTAATCATATGATCTTTCTTACAGACTTAATTTTCAGATTTTATTCTCTTTTTTTAGAATATTGATTTTAAAAGATCATAATTTACAAATAATTTATTCAAGGAGAATATTTTTGCAATCCCTGCCTGGTGCCTAGCTTTGTATTGTCATGGAGGAAACTAAGGCAATTAAGATAAAAGCTTTGCCTTTAAAGAGCTTTCAACCCAGAGGAAGAAACACAAGTGAAGAAATAAGAGTCATAGGTAAGTACTATAATAAAGATACAAATTACTATAATAGCACCAACAAGTAGAAAACTAATTCTGCTGAGGCAAGGGAATGGGTGGCTAAGGTTAAGGGACACAAAAGGGAGAACAAGTTAGGTTTTTCCAGACCGTCAAGATGTGGAAAGGAATTCCAAATAAAGGAGCAAACTGGACAAAGTAGAGGCAGCATGGATTGTGTGGCAAGTTCCAGAATGAACCCAGGAGAAGCTGGAAAGGTAGCTAAAGCCAGGACTGAGCTACAGAAATATCTATGCTCCTATATGAAATACCATTTTTCAATATTCTATGACTCTGATATTAAAATACCATTTCAAACAGTGAATTAGTAATGATGGCTCCAAATTGGCTAGGTCACTAAATTTTATTTTAAAAAATTGCTATCAAACTTCATAATTGACTTGATGGAGCCGTATGTCACAGAATCCCACTGCTTTGAGAAGGAGGAGAACCTGGGTCCCTTCTCTGGACAAGATAAATCATGTCCCTTTATTGAATGTCAGCTTTTTACTCATCAGTAAAATGATGAAGTGAGTTTGAATTTTGCCTTAAGGTCTTTTGCAGCTCCAACAGTCTGATTCCCATTGAACTGAATTTCAACCCTGAAAGAAAATCCATTATAAGAAAATTGTTCTTTTTAAAAAAAATAATAATAAATAAATAAGGAAAAAGGCAAGTTAAGCAAAAATACAATGGCAAGGATTCAGGGGTCAAAAGGACCTGAATATTGAGATGGAAATGAGGCACTGCTCAAAAAGCTAACAGCTTTTGTAATGTGACAGATTCTGCTTTTTCCAGTTGCTGCTTTTAGAAATTCAAGTATATTTGCAAGTTTTCCTTTCATATATAGAGTCCCTCAAACTCTGTTTTGGGAGATTTAGATAAGCAAGAATAAGATTTAGATAAGCAAGCTTACAGTAACTCATTATTGTAAATGATGACACAATAAGAGAGACATTGGTTTTGTCATTAGATGCACTTTACATTCCATCCTGGCTCCATGACCCCTCAGGTGTGTGGTCTTGGGCAATGCCACACTATCTTCTAAGCTGGAGCTCTTGATATGGAATAATAGGGTAAGAAAGCTAAAATCACCTTCTGGTGCTGTGGCAAGGAGCACAAAGGACCCAGTGTAATCCACGGGTACACACTGGGCAGAGCAGAGGGCTCTCAGCACATGTCTACTGCTTTGTAGCTCATCATGATGTCTACATAATGGGCTTTCCATGGTGCTACTCAAGCCAGAATTGAGGACAGGCAGTTAGTATAGAATAGGGAATCTGGCGGAATTGAGAAATGGAGGCCTTCAGAGTCTGGGAAGTTGGAGACAGCCCCTAGGAGATTGGAATGTCAGTGTCTTCAGAGCCCTTTTGTTCTCCAACTTACCTGCCTAACTACCCCTCCCAAAATGCTGCAGGCAGGGAATCGCTAATTAATGTCCCCTGGGCCCCTACCTGAATCTCCATTTGGCCCTTCCCCCTGCCATCTGCTTCTCACTTTTTTGCTAGGTCACCCGCATCTCCTGGGCCTAGTCACATAGGCAGGAAGGAGAGAGATAAGGGGGGAGAGAACAGGAGAAAACGAGAGACCCTAATCTATAATAGATGCAGGACTTACTTCTTAGGACTCTAGAACATCAGCCATGGCGCCCTTCTCCCTCCAGGAGAAGTCTGCATTATTACCTTTAAATAAAGCCTGCTGAATATGCTTGCCTTGGTGTGCTTCTCTAATGTTCAGACTTCAACATTTGAGGAAGCAGAACTCTTCACCTGTAAACAGCGTTATCACTATGCTCTGTGAGAGCACAAATTGTGATAATTCTTAGCTTTAGATGAGTTCTAATTGTGATCCTTTACAAAGAAAATTTTAATTTTCAAATTTCAAAACACTAATTTCTGAGGCAAGCCAACAAGCTTTTCCTACTACTCTTGCAGTTTGAATCTTAAGTGTTACCCAAAGGCTAGTGTGTTAAAGGCTTGGTCCCTGGCTGAAAAGCATGATCAGGAACTTGTGAAACCTTTAAGAGGGAGGAATCAGTGGAAGGAAGTGAGTTCACTAAAGACATACCCTTGAGGGATCTATTTCTTTCTTTCTTTCTCTTTCCTGGCTGCCAGGCAGTGAGCAGCTTTCCTCTGCCTTATGCTTCCACTGTGAGGTTTTGCCTCACCAAAGACCCCGAAAGAATGGAGCCAAGTGACCATGAACTGAAATCTCTGAAAACCATGAGCCAAAATAAATCTTTCCTCCTTTAAGTTGTTTGCCTCAGGAATTTTATCATCATTACAGAAATCTAACTTTTTTTTTTAAATGAAAAGAGTATCACACTGTTGTACTTCCCAAAAAGATTCTCCAGTGCCATCATCAGGAGAGAGTCAGCCCCACCCTAATCCCCCCTCCCTATAGCCCCACCCTAACCCCGCCCCCAGCCCTATAAAAGTTGGCAATGACAGGATTAACGAGGAATTTCCCGGCACCCTGCTTTTAGGAGCAAAGGCAATTGTCGCTGGCCAGCTAAAATAAAGGCTTCTTTTGGCTTTACATGATCGGCTTGGATGATTTTATTTTCTTTGGGTACAACACCACAACCTCCAGGTATTAATTTTGACAACAATTTTAACTCTTTGTTTGTAAGAGATATATATATATGTTGATCTTGACATTGCCCCATTTTTCTCTAGAAACAAACAGGATTTTTCTCACAACTAGGTGTTTCTTTCATAGAAGGAACATATTCCAACACCTCTTTTTTTAAACAAAAGGTAAATAATGAGGGCTTTTGGCTAATGAGATTCTAGAATATTCTATAAAAATCTCAAAGAGAAATTGATAGTAGGCTGATACTGCATAAATCTGCCTTCTATAGAATATTTAATTCTTGAACAATCTATCAAGATTTGGAAGAGATTATTCTCCTTGTTCCATATGTGGAAATAATTTAGTCAACTCTTAAATATCTGAACTATTATTTAAAATAAGCATATATATGTCATCTTAAAAGGTGACTATGCAAAATCATTCATTTCTTATATGAGAATGTCCTTTCAGCCATCTGTGAATAATGAGGATGTTCAAGGTGAGGGGAACATAAAATATAAGACCAAGTCGCTGGTCTATGAGCTCATCCATTAGGACAAATAAGGGCAATATGAGAGAGCACAGTGTAATATAGTCTATGAATAAAATTGGTAATGAATACTGTGAGAGACCAGAGAAAGGAGAGGTTCTGTCAGACTCAGTCTTCACGAATGTGACAGGCCTGAACTTGGTTAGAAATGATGTGTAGGACTTTGACAAATGGTGAGAAGGGGAAGTGGTGAGCCATACAGGTAAGCAGGAGGGCAGAAGATATGTCATGACACGTGGAGGTCTGCAAATTAGAAAAGATGTTTATAACTATAAACAGACATAACTATAAACCTGCTTAAAAACCGGTTATTTAACAGATCCACAGTTATTTATAACACTGATTTTTTTTATTCTGCTGATATTTTTATTCATTCTGATCATTAGATTTCTTTTACTTCATTTACAAATGATTTTATAAATCATTAAAGTTTCTGGAGTTTTCAACATAGGAGGCAGTCTAATGCAAGTGGGGACAGTGCTTGCGGTATTTGTTAAGATCTTTCCATAAATTCTGCAGAAACTTAAATGAGTGGGTAAATATGCATTTGATGCTCTGCCAAAAACTCACCTTCCCATTCCAGAATAAAATGAGCATATTATTTTGAAGCTTTCTCATCTCTTTTTTTCTTCTTCTGAAAATTTTCCATACCTCCACTATTTAGGCAGGTATCTGCAATGGAGTAACAAATGTTCAGAGAAATGTGCTTTCTTCTAGCTAACCTAAAAACAAGTCTACTTTACAAATAAATATGCACTTCAAAGAAGTCTTTTTCAGATTTTCTCTTAAATAACAGAATCTCTTCAACTTTGTGGCAAGTTGACATCAAAAGCATACAATTATTGAATTGTTTTTCCTGTTTGGAGCAATTCAGCTAACAGTCACTAATGTAGTTCATTTCAAAGACTCATGAGACAAATAAAAGAGATCTATTTAGGCTAATTTTCTCCTCTGAGGACAACCTGAGGGAGTCTTGTCCATAGATAATGGGCAGTGTCTGCATAAGATAATGTCCCTTTAACTTGAGGGCAAGAAAATGAATGTGCCCATGCCTAAACAATCCATCTGTAACCTGCTGTTTTAATTACTGGGAACTGCAGTGCAAATGGCACAAATAACATAATGTTATAGGTAAGAGGAGGAAAATTTCTTAATTTCTTAATTGACCTTCACAGAATTTTTGGTCCTAAAATAGATGAAGTGTATCAATGTTCAGACAATGTTCAGAGATACTATTAAGTCATTAGAATTTTTCTTTTCTGAGAAAGTTTTAGTGATCAGTGTCATAGTAAAAGAGCTTAAAAACAGGTTATTTAACAGACCCATCATTATTTGTAATACTGATGTTTTTATCCTGCTGATATTTTTATTGATTCTGATCATTATATTTCTTTCACTTCATTTGTTTTTATCAGTTTTGCCTTTAGTAAAATTTGTATGCATTGATGTTTTAACCATTTTTAATTCATGTTTTAACCTAAAATTTCCATGCCCATATCTTGTGTATATTACAGATTTAATGTGTAACGCAGTTTGTTACCTCATTGTCCAAAAAGAACAAAAGCTACATAAAAACATTGTAGAGGTCAATGTAATCCTACCTAAGTAGCATCATCTATTATCAGAAGTTAGTAAACCTTCTGGACAAAGCTAGACAGTAAACATTTTAGACCCTGTGGATCATCCAGTCTCTGTCCCAGGGATGTGGGGAAGATAAGATGAAGAAGTTCATGGAAACAAAGGAGCTAGATAACAAAAAGAAAATAATTTAATGTTAAAAAAAAATGGCTTTTCAGCTCAATGTGTGAGTTTGTTGTTGTTGTTGTTGTTGTTGTTGTTGTTGTTGTTGTTGTTTTAATTTTGTTTGGACCCTAATCATGGAACCATTGTGCATTTCTATAGGGTTAATGGTTAAAATAAAAAGTAAGAATAATCAACTTTATAGTCACCCTTAGCCCCTTCTTCACCCTCAATACGAGTCAAGTATATATTTCTTGATCTCGTTTTGCACATAGATTGTTTCATAGGTTCAAGCTCATTTCTCCATCTGAGTCCCTAATATTCCCATCATTCACTAATACTCTTTCTTTTCCATGGGGTTCCCCCTCCCAATTTGATGGCTGCCTTTTCTTTCTTTCTTTCAACACTGATTCTTATGTCTTCCATTCCCCCTGACTTAGGAACCCACCTTCTGGATCTCCATTGTTCTTGCTAATGCCATTTTTCTAATGTAACATTTATAAAGTTGAATTAAAATCATTTGCCTTTTTATTCCTGCAATACACTAAATTTCTTGAGAACAGTGATCATGTGTAATTGCAATTTTTATGCATGCCAGCACTTTCTAAAATAGCAGGTACACAGTAGGCCCTGAATATTCAATTAAATAAGTAACATAAAAAATATAAAGTACCCATGAAAATATCAACCAAGGAAATAACTGTGCAAACTCAAATTTTTTTGCAGATTAATACAAGATCCATTAGTTCTTCTAAAGTCTCCAATAGGGAGCATTTTTATATATAAATAGAAACTATCTGCTTGTTTTTGTTTAGCAATGGTTGAGAATAAGTCAAAATAATTAGCCTACATTGCCTCCGAACCTTTAAATTTAAAAGTAAAGTTACACAAATACAATGTTTATTATATATGTGTGTGTGTGTGTGTGTGTGTGTGTATTTATAATACATTCATAATATTTATGTAAATGGTAGTGGATTTCTACTTTTCTATACTATTTATGAGAAGTCTTTTTTATCATTGCAATTAGCATCAGAAGCACCTAACACCAACTAAAATGATTAGGAAATAAATTTTAAAATAATAAAATAGCACATTATAACTGTTCTGCATTTGAGGCTGGTTATTGTTTTGTTTTTTGTTGTACTTTTGCCATTGCTTCCATGTCCTGAATTCTAACTAGAAGAAATATACTTTCAAATCTTGAGTGTATTACTTGCTAAGAATTACTGTCAGCTTAGTTATTAGAGATTTTTCCTCCTCAGTCGGCAGAGATACAGCTATTACAGGTCTTTTGAAGACCTCTTGTGGTAAAAAGGAAGCATTGTTCAACTCACTATTCGTGAAGTGAAATTCATCTGAATACACCATTTATTCTGATCTTTCATTTCTATTTTGCATAGAAACAGTTCACAAACTACGTTTCCCAAGATGCGCATTTCTGTACTAATAATTACTTGAGTCTTAATCTCTTCAACTATAAATTGAGCGAACAGAAAAAATATCATCAACACCCAAGCAATAAGCATAATAAGGATATTGGACCAACTGAGACATCTTCAAAGTTTGAAGATTTGTCATATAAGCAGGCACGTTTAATTCCATATTGCTTCTGCATATAGAAGTTTTATCAAACAAAGAAAAAAGCTTTCTATTTCAGCAATGATCTTTGCCAAAAATATGGAAAAAATTCACGAGGGCAAATTTTTAACTCTGGCCAAATAGCCATTTATCAAGCAAGGTACAAAAGGAGTCTTTCACACTTGACCAAGTAACCTCTGCAGATTTTCCTACTTCAAGATTTGAGGATTTCCAATCTATAATTAATCACACCCTTGCAAACAAATTCATATTAATAGTTTGACACTGACATGAGATATACATTATTATATGCCTCACTTTTTATGGAAACTTAGGCTAGTTCTCTGGCACTCAGTTGTCTTCTATACAAAAATAAAGAAAAGGGAGTTGACTAAAATTCTAAGCATTAGAAGCTAGATGCAATGCAATACTTATTGGACTTGAAATAATGGAATTCTGACATAATTTGTGCAATATAGCAAACGTTACTGAACTTTATGAGGCTCAAATACATTGTATACAAAATGGGAAACATCTAAGCTCAAATACCTGGTTAGTGCTTCAATTCCTTCTACAGTAACACTTGCAAATATGGAAAATCCTCTTCTTTATTGGTATGAAATTATTTTTAATAAACATATCACTAAAATCCATCTTCCTGCCATTTTCCTTGGGAAGGCAAGTGGCCTCTCATTTTCCATTTGACTTCTCTTCATATGCTTCTAGTTTGCTAATGTTATGGGCCAGAGTATATGGGCAATGACCAAACAGACTCCATTTTACCCTGAGACTCCATGTCATGTAGGAAATGCTTCTCCCATGGAAACACCTCACCTCTGTACCCATCAGCAGTTGCTTAGCATAATATGTTTGGCAACACAAAATGTTGATTCTTGTGTTCTCTTTTTGGTTC
Source organism: Glaucomys volans (assembly GCA_020662805.1). NCBI lineage: Eukaryota > Metazoa > Chordata > Mammalia > Rodentia > Sciuridae > Glaucomys > Glaucomys volans. The sequence continues at coordinate 500,783 of JAJEJO010050444.1, read as the reverse complement.
CCATTTTTCTTGGACAATGTACCCTGTCAGAGAATGATTATCTAGACATTAGTAACCATTCTTTAACTTGTACTCAACTAGGGTCATTTTGACCCACTCCCCCTTCTGCTTATAATTTTAGAACTCATGATGTTTGTTTGTAGTTTTGAATCATAACAACAGCCACTTATGATTAATGTACTGACATGCTTTACTTATGATATAAAAGGTGTACTCTATCCTCAGAGGGGGTCAAAGGGTGTAGACTTACAGCCTTCCCCTCTGTTCCACCAGCTGATGAATAAAGATGGTTCAGTCTCTTGCTTTAAGATTGACTTGGTGATTTATTTTGATCTTGACACAACACTAAAGTTCCTTCAACTCTCTTCATATGAGCCAAGAAGTTTGCTTTTCACTTCTCTCATTCTTTATGAGCTTCTCTCATTCTTGTATAGATCTGGCATAGATGTTTTAAGATGATCATTACAGTAAAATGGAAGATTATTAATATTGGCAAGGAAGGCTGTGAGTTTTCTTCTAATAGCCTCAAAATTCCATTCACCCTGAAGGGCCCAGTTCAGTGAGAAGAGGAAGAAGTAGGAATATATAATCTTAAAGGTTCAATCTAGGATCACATTAACATTTCATAAATCTTTCACATAGAGTTCCAGTAACTACAATCTAAATTAAGAAGGGCAATCTGGAAAAATGCAGAATGATTCTACCAGCACAACACAAATTTTTTTGGTGGCCTGAAAAACTTCTTGTAATTTTTTAATAGAAAATTAGACATCCCAAGGTTTTACTAATTTAGGGGTTTCTAGTTATTGGAATAAAAAGATCATATTCTTATCCCTCTATATACAAAATATATTCTCTGTATGTATATTTTAGTATAAATATCTGTTTTGCTTAGATTTTTTTTATTTCACTATGATTTTTATATAATTTATCTCTGTGTCAAGGTGAAAATTATACCTTAACTTTTCAATCCTAATTTTATGTTACAGACAACATTATTAATGAATGGGACAATAACAAAACACAGACTAAAACCAGAGCAGAGGATTAGATCTTAGAAGTTGTAGTTAAGAAAGGGGTCTTGGTTATCTTAGCACAACATTTAAGCATTCTGGGCAAGACTCACTGTTTATACATTGTTTCCCTGAAAGTCATTTTTTAATTGCTACCAATTAACCCAAAGTATAAAATATGCCCCTGAAAGTGCTAACACAAAATTCAACCACTATAAATGTTACACTATAAATGTTAATACCCGGTAGCTGGTATTACAGTCAGGACTCTGTCTTGTCCTCCCTACAAGTAAGACTACAGATGAAGAATAGAGCTTGAGTTGAAAACCCAGCCTGGGAACAGAAACCTTTCTGAACTTCAGTTGCCTCATTAGCAAAACTGGGTGCAAAATTTGTAAAACTTGCCTTGCAGATTTTCTGTTAAGATTGAGAGAACATAAATAAGAGTCTCATAACGTAATGAATATTATTCTTCATTCTTTCCACTGCTTTCTTCAAAAGAAAATATTCTGTGAATTCTTTACCTGTTTTCTTTGGGTTGATTCAAAATTAGGATCAGTAACCACCAATTAAATTTGGATTTCTTGGCCCTGGAAGAGACTTCCTCTGGGCCTTCTGGTTTCCTGGGTGAGGCTGGTCTAAGTATGCTACTTCTCACGAAATTTTGACCCCTCTGGTCCAGCTATCCCTGGCAGTTGCAGGCCTGTGTTTATTTCCTGGAGAGCTGAGTACCCAGGCAGTGCTTCCGTTTTGTCAGACTCACACTTCCTGGTTTGCCAGCTGCTCCCGCTTTGAGGCTGTTGGTCCAGTCTCAGCTGCAATGTCTCCAGGATCGAGGTGCTGCCCCCTCTGGAAATGGTGAAAAAGCCTCTGGGTACTCTCCATACAGCTGCTCTGTTCTAACCCATGGGATCTATGCTTTTCCCACAGCTTTGGAAGCAGTGTTTTCCAAACTTGAATCATCTGGGGACTCAATGAAAAGTGGAGATCCATGGCATCCTTTCCTAGAGGTTTGTCTGGAGTAGGTGGGGGTAAATCTCAGAGTCTGATTTAACAATGATCTCCAGTGACACTTGTGACACGGAAGTTTGAGAAACATCACTCTCCAGAAGTATTTGTCAAAGTGGGGTCTGTGGAGTAGCCTACAAAAATATCCCTTGGAGCATGTTAAAGATTTAGATGCCTAGGGCTGAGACTTTAGCTCACTGTAGTGCTTACCTAGCATGGGCAAGATTCTGGATTCTAGTCCTACTGCCTCATCTGAAATAAATAAATAAATCGAATGCTCAGGCTAAATCCATTTTGTGAGCTTTGTGCTAGAGAGGGATCATGCTAGTCTAGCTAAGGTGGTACCCTCAGTGCCTGGAGGAATACCTTTCGCATAATGGAAGAAAAAGACCATCTAGGTCAGAGATGATGGCAACTGTTAATAGAAATAAGATGAATTAGAAATGGTAAGAAGTGAACAGATTTTGCTATGCTTCGTAAATAGAGACACAAAACATTTAATTTTGGTTTAAGCATTAAAGTATGCATTTTATCTTCCTTCATATCAACATCATGGATAAATGCCATCTTCTCTTCGTTTCCCAGTTGTAAAATGTATTTTACTAGGCAATTTTATTTTATTACTCATTTTTTTAAATAAAATTGCACTCAGAATCATAAATAACACAAAAAGCTGAAAGCAAAAAGAATTTGTTGTTGCCAAAATTGTGTAATATTTACAAGAACCCACTTCTAAAAACAAATTGCCTTGCAAATTGTACAAAGACTTAAGTAAATCTCTTTTAAAATGGTGCACAAAGGATACATCTTAGAGAAGTGCATGTTTCAATTTCATAGAAGAGAAACAAACATTTTCTAATGATTAAAAAATTATATATGGTAGACAGATATTTCGTAGTAGAATAAGTAGCACCATACAAAAATTGCCATCATTTAACTACTTATATCCCCTAAAAATTAGCATTTTGTTATTCAATTAGAGATTGACCTCCCTATGAATAAATATAAGGATACAGAAATGAATTGAGAATTTTTGCTTTTATGATGTAGAGCACAATGTTGAAAAATCTTATTTTAAAACATAAAGATCTTGACAAAAATGTTTCTATAAAGGAATTTTACAAAAAAGAAAAGAATAACTAAATTGCACATGAAATAAAATCTATTCTTTGAATTATGCAGATGAATGCAACTTTTAGAACCAAATCTTAACTTTTGGATTCACTTCTTATGTTTGTAGGTAGCTTCATTTTCTTTAATGAAAATGAGTTAATTTTACCATTGTCATCTTTATAACCTTCCATACAAATAACCAGGTAATCCACAGGAGCACTGGTTTTAGAAGGAAATTTACTCAAAATTAGATTGCCCTTAAAACAGATACAGATGCATATTGTTCATTTCAAATAGAATTCGCATAAGCATGCTGCTTGAAGAAACATTAAGGAAAGCAAGAATTTTTTAAAGGAAGACCTTTAAATGTAACCAAGTCACTTTTTAATTAGTTAATTCAAAATGATTAATCTTTGATGAATGAAAACACTTTAATAGGACACATTACATTTTCAAAGACCATATGAAGTTGGCAAAATGACTTATCTTAATATTCAAATGAGAAAACCAAAGTTCAGAGAAGTTAGTTGTCTAGTTCAAAATCCAGTTCTTAGTGGGAGCAGGGTTGGAAATTACACCCAGACTTTCTGACTCCAAAATCATAAGATCAGACTTACGATTTTGCAGAAAATTCCTAGTAAGTTACTACAATCTTGATGTTGAAAAGAAACATTAACTCAGAATCCAGTGATTACATAGTCTACTCAGGTCTTGTTCTATTAATTTAGTGAGGTTCAGGGCTTCCAACAGTTTCATAAAAGTTTAAATACATACGGTCTTTTTTGGATTTTTTCAATTTAGCTTTATACTATATGCCAGAGGTACCCAAGGGAAATTTCTGTGATGATGGGAACATTATATATTCACTATGCAAAATGGTAGCTTATAGCTTCATACGCAAAAAGAACTTGAAATGTAACTAATGTGGCTAAGAAGACAAATTCTCATTTTGACTTAATTTTTCACTAATTTTAATTTAAATTGCATATGTTACTAATGGTTTTCACCTTGGACAATCAGCTATAGCATGTATAATGTTATAGCTTTATGATTTGAGACCTATTTCTTCTAGCATACATCAATGAGAAATACAAACATAAAAATATTAAAAATAAATTGAAATGCCCAAGAAATGAAGACAACTGATCATCTCTATAGTGCCATGCCCACTGCTATTCCCCTCAGTGCTTGACACGGCTCCACTGAGAATAATGAGGATTTTTGCATGGTCTAATCTGGGAAATGTGGGCGTCGCATGCTCCTTCTGGATCTTGTATTGTTTGACTGTCTGCATTTGCAGATTTCCAGGGAGAATTGGAACATAAAAACAAGCCTGTTTTCCCTTTAACTAGTATGACTTTAAGGAAATTTGTGAGGGAATCCAGCAGGAGTTGCTGTTTGCTCCTAGGGAAATAGTTACCACTCCCAGTTGGCCTGCGGTGGTTCAGTTAATCGATGATTTAGAGGAGGCTCAGAAAGAAACTCCTTATTGTTCTTGCTACAAGGGCCCTTTCCAGTTGACCCTCCACTTTCCTATACAGGTGTATATTATGATGAATAATTTGGAAAAAAGTGCACATGGATTGGTGGGATCTTAACAATGGCTGGCTGTGACTTAATTATAATAATTGTGTTCTGTGAATTGATTTCTCACTTCTGTAAATCATTAAAGTCTGAGTTATAAACTAGGGTATATAAATCCCCAGAGATTGTGAATGAAGCTGATTCAGATTGGAACTGAGAACTTAGCATCAGATCTTAGCTGATTCAGATTGGAACTTAGAACTTAGCATCAGATCTCTGAGTCTGTGTTGCTTTGTTCTCCACCTTGCAGACGCCATCCCTCTCACCAGAGGACCCTGCGACCCCTGCTCGGGCTGGCCCCTGGCACTATAGCACAGGCATGAAATCGAAACACAGAACTGCAGCCCAACTATAATCACAGGGAGGGCAGTCAAGTTTGGTGTCTTCTGATCTAGTTGAGAATTTCCAGTTCAGGAAAATAGGAGAAACAATCCATGAAGAAGTTAATCCATCCCAGGCGGGGCAGTATGACAAATTTCATCACTTATATCTATGATCTCAGCTACTCAGGAGGCTGAAGTAGGAGGATCACAAATCCGAGGCCAGCCTGGGCAACTTAATGAGACTCTGACTCAAAATAAAATAATGAAAAGGGTTGGAGATGTAACTCAGTGATAGAACACTTGCCTAGCATGCATGAGGCCCTGGGTTACAGCCCCAGCACTGCAAAAAACAAGGGAAGCTGAAGCAAGCAAGCACAACCTAAAGACCAGGACATAGGCCACATTATGAACCAGCGTAGTGACTGCACACTCCATGTAGTCAGTAAATATCCGGAATAGGATCTCTGAATTAAAATATTCTTAGTTCCAATCTCAGAATTCTGGAGAGTGTGGTGGAGGCAATTGTAAAACTGATAATAAGAGTAAAGGCACAGTGAGAAAAAGCTTAAAACTCCTACTCAGTACAAACTTATAAATAAGGTATAGGCAGGTAGCTCACAACATTTCTAACAAGCTATTAAAGTCACTCCAGATAAACATATGGCAATCTAAAAATATCTTTAGAATGAGTATAACATTCTTACAGAACAAAGGAAATAAATAGCATTCATTAAAAAGGAATGAGGTATTATGAAAGCAACTTTAAGAAATGATGCAAGAATGGGTAGATGAAAAGAGCACACTAGAAACCCTAAGAAGTGACAAAAGAAATTCAGAGAAACTGAACACTTAAATATGAGGTGAACTCCAATCTTACATATGGTAAAGGAAAAATTAGTGAATTCAAAGATGATTGCTGTGATTTTGGATTACAAATGTCCTGCAAAAACCCATGGGTTAAAGGCTTGGTGCTGATGGGAGGTGGTGGAGACTTTGGGAGGCAGCTCCTATTGAGAGGTTTCAAGTTGGGGGGTGCCCTTGAAGGAGATTGTGGACACCCTGGTCTCTCCCTTTCCCTTCTGGTCATCAGGTGAGCAGCATTGCTCCCCAGGTCATGTGCTGCCTTCATCCCAGGCCCACAGCAAAAGAGCCTATTGATGATAGATTGGAAACTCGGAAACCTTGACCCAAAATAAGTATTTTCTCTTTGCAAGTTTATCATCTCAGATACGCGTTACAGAAATAGAAATCTGGCTAACATGCTGATATGAAAATAATTCATCTAGAATATACACTAAAGAGGTAAAATAGAAAATTTAGAAAGCAAATAAAAAATAATAGCTCAGGAGGTTCCAGCATGCATCTGTCAGTAACTCTAGGAAAGAAAGAATAAGGTAAAAACATTAAACAAAATGACTGTATAATTGGTTTTGCAAAATAATAAGCATATAAGCAAACAAAATTTAGCTAGATGCTTTCTTCAATAAACAGCTTTAAAATGACATGGACATTTTAATGGTAAAGGAATTGATAAGGATTCTCCAGGAATAGAATAACTAGCAACATACAATAAGTAACACAATAAATATGGAATTATAAAGATTACCAATAAAAAGAAAATTCATATATTGGATATGATAAAAGAACAATAGAAATAGATGAGAATAATTTACAAGTAAGCCCATAAAAGCATTACTTAAAAATGTGTAGTCAGCCAGATGCTGTTGTACGCACCTGTAATCCCAGCAATTTGGGAGGCTGAGGGAGGAGAAACAAAAATTTGAGGCCAGACTCAGCAATTTAGCAAGACCTTCAGCACTTAGCAAGATTCCCTCTCAAAATTTAAAAAAATAAAAATTTTAAAAGGATTGGCAATGTTATTTAGTAGTGAAGTACCCAGATCTCAATTCCTAGTACAAAAAAAAGTAAAGTCATTAATTAGAAAATTACTAAAAATTTATAGTATTCACAATTTTAATTGGAGGTATAAGTATAATCTATTCACTTTTACAAGTAGATAGACTAGAAAGTCAAAGAATTACTAATGACACAGCATTTAAAGAACACAATTATTAAACAAAATTGCATATAAATATAATTGAGAATTCCATAGCCAAAAAATAAACTTTTGAGTTTTCTTGAAACATTCTCAACATATACCTACACTAGTAGTTGATTAAATTCACTTATAAATTATCAAAGGAAAGGTCCTCATTTGAATTTTTCTTCATTCAACCAGACATAAAACAAAAACTGTAGACATGTAGTGCTGCTCTTTTCTAGATTCTGGTAACTTTTATTTTCCTCCCCATTAAAAAAAATAGTGACTTATGAACATTAACATAAATTTGTTTCTATTTTGAAGATAGATTAGGGGGATATCCTGCAGGGAGTAAATTCTCATTACATTTTACAAAAATATTTTACCAAGTCTGTCTACATACATATATTTCTAATTAGATTTTCATTTTAATCATATTGAGATCCCAGTTGATGATAGAATAGCTAAAGTAATGATGTTTTTTAAATTTGCTGAAAATTCTAAATAGTCCATGGAACATTATGCAATTACAGTACAATTAGCACAACAATATTGGAGGATAAATATGTCCATTAGTGTGTTTTTGTCTAAACTCAGATTGCCTTGCTCCTAACTCTATTTTTCTGAATGCAAAAGGCTTGTGATTAAACCTCAATCTCTGTTTTACCTGCTCGTAGATTCTCTTACTCCATCCCTGATATCATGTTAAAAATCTATGGTCTATCATGTAGTTAAAGCTTTATAGTAGCAAGCACTCAATGGCTGGTTGGATCATCTGCCATGCTTTTAAACAGGTTGATCCGCCTTAGCGGCCTGCAATGCTCATCCCTTCTCTTACTGGCTACTGATAAAATCTGTCCTGGATCTCTCACCTGCCATGGTAGTTTTTCTCTCCTTGCTAGGTCTAGCTGTTCCCAGTGCCACCTGAGACCCAGTGCTGAAAAAAAATCTGTCAGGCAGGATGTCTTGGATATGTTCAATCTGCATTGTCAAGGAAAATGGTGCAGGAGAATGTTTTGGTTTGGGTTTTGGTTTTGCCTTTAAGGAACTGGGTTTTACTTTTAAGAACTTTTCAATGGAGTCTCCCAAGAAAAACTGTGTTCAATAAAGAAGGAGCTGGAAGAGACTGAAGCAGAGAAGATAGAGAAAGCAGAGGGGATGGCAGAGGAAGAAGAGGAATAAGAGAAGAAAAAATTAAGAAGAGTTTATTAGACTGTTTGTTATTAGATATAAAAATTATAGAAATTGTTTTAATTGTTTTTTCTGAAATGTGAGCTATTTTCTGAAATGTGAAACTTCCCTTGTGCCTTCTTAATGAATGATCTGGCTCCACTTGAAGAAGTAAGTGGGAAATGAGATATTATGGTTTTCTCCTACAAGTTCAAGGAGCCTGCATTGTTTATACATGATTTATTGATGAGAGGATCAATAGCACTTTCTGTGTTTCCAACAATTATTTCAATAAATAACAGTGTAACCTTGCTAGGATTCAGTGCCACAGACACAAAAGGAAACACAATTCATCAGTGTACATTTCATGGACAATATATGTGTCCCTGACTACACCTTTGATGGATAGATTGCAAAGTCTGTGAGGGATGCAGAATTAGTGGAATTTGGTTGGCATTTGACGGTATTCAACCTCAGACATTTAGAAAAAAAATCACATGTAATTTGAATTAAAAAATCTCGAATAATTTTTTGCTATTTTGTTAAGGTTATGTTGCTATACATAATTTTCCAGAAAAATATAGCCTTTAAATTAATAAATCAATTATATATAGTATTATATCTCTATTTGCATAGCCTACCCTCCATAATAAGAATTTTCTCAATTTCCATTATAATCTCTGCATAATTCCCCAAGGCTGCCCTTGAGAAAAATCTTGTTTTCAAATTTATTAATAGGTTATATTTTCCTAACAACTTATACTTTCATGGACAACATATAGAGTCATAGAGAAGTAAAATGATAGAAATAGCCAAGTGGGTCAAAATAATTGAATATTATTGATTAATTGTTTAACCATAGGGAAATGATGGAATTAATTTTAGTATCCAACAAAATATTTTGCAGACATTGAAAGCTAGACTTTGATAAATTTGTGATAATATAGGAAGAATATGATTTATACTGAGGGAAAAATCAGAATTTGATATTACTTATTCACACTATGAAAATTCCTAAAGGTAGACTTAGATAAAATCTTAAAAGGAAATATATTGAAGATTAAAAGATACTGCCTTTGGTGAAATTTCCAGTGCTTTTTTCCCCTCTTATTTCATTTTTCTTTGTATTTTCTAAACTTTCTATGCTAAAAAAAGTTTTAAAAATGAGAAGCTGCTGCTTTTTTCTCAGCTAGATATCTGCAGCATTGTTTTATTAATTTATGACAAAGGCACTTTCTTCTCTGAGAAGTAACCTCACAACATAAGTATGGAAATTCCAAAACCAAACATTCATTTGTTGAAATTATCTGTGATTTTGAAATTTTCACCACTAATTTAAGCCAAAGCTAACATATAAGAAAAGGTAAAATGTGGAAAACTTGTCATTCGTCATTTACATCTGACATAGCGTATCCACTGGGCAGCATAAAAAGTGCTACTTCTAAGTCTTTATTTCCAAGTTCCAAACTATAAAATGACAATATAGAAATGTCTGAAAAAAAGTCATTTCTAATATGCTACATGGGAATTTAGGCAGTTTAGCTAATCAAGGAGTAAATGAGTAATGCTTTATCTGTTTACAGAATTCACACAGAGAATAAGTTATGCATAGAACTGGGGTTTAACTGAATTTTTAAACTTGACTTATGTTAAAAAGAGAAAAATATTATATCACAGTTATAACTTTCAGTTTAAAAATTTTTTTATTTACTAATCACTGTTTGAGGAACTGTTTTTAAACATATTTTATGTCCTTTGCCATGCATAAGACATAATACCTAACATCATGTAAGTTCTTAATTTAGCCTGGTGAACAATAACACAATATACCATTTGAATTTACCCTGGCCTTTTCCAAATATTCCTGACTGTGCCCTACAATTTTAAAAACAAGCAATAATCAAAGAACAGATAATCCAATACATATTTTAGTTCTCAGGATAAAGAGATTTCCAAGATAGCAAAGAATAGAGTGTCTTTTCCAAATAGTTTAAACATTTAGTGGACTATTTTAAAGTAGTAGATAAACTAAATCCAAATAATTGTTATTTCATACACAAAACTAGACTAGCACTTTCAAAATAAAACATATCTTCATGAACTGAATGTGGCAACATCTAGGTCAGTTTCTATAACAGATATTGTCAAAGGATGAAAAATATATACCCCATTCTTACTCAAGGACCTAAAACTAATATTTATGCACATAGAGATTTAATTTTTAAAAGCAATAAACCTAAGACAAGAATGTGCAATAAAAAACATACCACATGACCTGGAAAAATTCATCTTTTTATACCCTGGGTGGCATCGGAAAACAAAATACAACTTATCATAACCCTACTTGGGGAGATTAATAATTAGTACATAATTTAATTTCCTATAATGGTCTAAAATCTCATTTTCTAATAAAACTCTCAATTCTTCTCTTCGATATTGTATATTTTCTGAAGTCAAAAGCATTCTCAGAAATATACAGATGCTTGATTAGAAAACATCTATGTGCTCCAAAGGGAAAATACACTACTATGGGAAGGGAAAGAGTGCAGAATGAAAAGTAGAGAGCAAAACTACGTAGCAGATAGATTTAAATTATGTGATGTCATGTACAGAAAAATCAAAGATTGCAAGGAAATATTTCAATAACAAATATTTTAGCAATATCTGAGATCAGACTAAAATCTATAGCTGAATTCTGTATGATTAATGTTTCTTCAGTGATTAAGAATTTCACAGTCTGAGACCTACCACACTGGGCAGATCTACCAATGCAGCCATCCACCATTGCTGAACCGCATGCTGCCACTGCCTCATCTCCAAATGTGGCCACCTCCATCTGAGGACACCACAGCTGCCATCATAACCACCTTTACATGGTAACCTCCATCTTGGGACACAGGACAGGGCCTGGAGGCAGCCATCCCCTATAGCACGACCTGCATCTCCAAACATGGCCACCCACAGTCAGCACACAGCCCACCCTCACTGAACCATTACTGAAAGTGGTCACCTCCATGTTGGGATACCTCCGCTGCTCTCTTGGGTTACCTCCACTTCTATCCTGAGTTGCAGCAGCCTCCATCTTGGGACACTGGCTAGGTACTGAAAGCTCAACATCAAGGAACCTATAGGTTTGCCACTGCCACGAATGTGCCCATTTCCATCTAGGAACCCCAGCCAGGGCCTGGAAGACCATCATCAAGGTTTCTGCAGAACTGGTTGCACCTGAGGTCTCTCTGCTAGGTGTGCTAATAGCCACCATCTTGCTGCAGAGACAGGAGAAAGCCTTGCACGGGTTGGTAGATTGGAAGAGGTTATGAAGGCATCTTGCTCTTTTCCTCCCATCCAATCAGTCCAGCACCCACTGGGTTTTCAGGGCCAACTTGGGCTGGCATTTGCTGGACCCTGACACCAGTCTGGGTTCAAACTCCCTCCCTATTCCGGCATTCACTTATACCCTGGTCCTGCCAGTTTGGCAATCAACAGAGCCCTCTGGCTTCCCAATCCCCAGTCTCCCAAATCCTCCCTAGCCACCAGTCTGGCCCAGTGCTTGCAGATATGTGGCCATACTGCGGCTCTTAATGTCTAGTCCTGATCCACCTGATACAGCACAGCTCTCCAGGACAGGCACTCAGGTCCAGATGTTCAGCACTCAGGACCTCCAGGGGGACAGGTGCCTGATTGGAAAGTTGAAAGGGCAGGGAGAGGAGAGATACAGTTGAGAGACTAAATTAGAGATGAGGAATTGTGGGGTCCACAAGCAACATATGACTGGAACACAAAGAGGATTCCAGGGGTGCAGTCTTCCATCGAGGACAGTCAGCTGCTATACCCTGCACCAGGAGTTCCTCCTCCAAGACTAATACTTTCACCTTAGTAACCCTCACTTTCCTTAGGGTGAAGATACCAGCAAATTCCAGAGAACCCCACCTACTGGATGAGGACAGGAAGCAGAGAAACTATTGAACAGAAACAATTGTTTGATTTTCCTTTGAGATTTTTTTTCTTTTCATTTCTGGCTCTCACATCCCCATCATCTTTGAAACCAAGTACGTTTCATCATGCTGCTGAGAACTGGAACATCTGAGTAGTATATTACAGTTTTATTCTATATTCTATTATTTTTACATTTTTTCATCTTAATTTTTTCTTTTTTTCTTATTTCATTTTAATTGTTATTTTCTTTGCTTTCACACACACACACTCTCTCTCTCTCTCTATTTTCCTCTCACTTATCTGTTTCCATGGATTCTCTTTATCTCTTTTCTCCTCCTAACAGACAACTTATATTGATTCCTTTTTGACACTTCCTATGATTTAATAGGTCTCCCCACTAACCTCTTCACATCCTACACCACCCCTGTTCTCTCTTTGTCTACTATTAGAAATTGTAGACCCTTTGGAAACCTACTGTTTATATTGTGGACAATAATTGAACACATCATTTTTGTTTTCTGCAATAAAACTGTAAAAGTCTTAATAGGAGCTATTTAGTTTGACTGCATATTGTTTGCCTTGGGTGTTGTTAATATTGATCTCCCCCTTAAAGGTAAGGTCTTAGAAACCTGAAGGGACACTATAAGTGTATAGGGTAGAAACTATAATAACTCAGATCCTCACTGCTAGATGGGAAGACACAAGAACAACATGAAAAAATAAGGGAATAAAGCAGCCCAAACAAACCAAGATGCTACAATAATAGAATCCATTGACAACACAGTAGAATAAATGTCAGAGAAGGAGTTCAGAAAATACATAGTTAAACTGATCTGTGAAGTAAAGGAGGATGTAAGAGGACAAATACAGTAGGAAAAGATCACTTTAATAAAGACATAGAGTTTCTGGGGAAAAAAAAACAAACAGAAATCCATGAAATGAAGTAAACAATTAACCAAATTAAAAATTCAATGGAAAGCATCACCAACAGAGTGTATCACTTGGAAGACAGAACCTCAGGCAAGGAAGACAAAATATATAATCTTGAAAATAAAGTTGACCACACAGTGAAGATGGTAAGAAACCATGAACAGAATTGACAAGAATTATGGAATAATATGAAAAGACCAAATCTAAGATTTATCAGGATAGAGGAAGGAATGGAAATACAAGACACTGGAATGCACAAACTTTTCAAGGAAATAATAGCAGAAAACCCCCCACACCTAGAATGAAATGGAAAATCAGACACAAGAGGCTTAGAGGATCCCAAATATACAAAACTACAACAGATCCACTCCAAGTCACATTATAATGAAAATGCCTAGCAGTAGAATGAGAATAGAAAATTAAAGGCTGCAAGAGAAAAGTATCAGATTACATAGAGGGGGAAACCAGTTCAGACATCAGCAGATATCTCAACCCAAATCCTCAAAGTTAGGAGTTCCTGGAACAACACCAAGGTCTTGAATAAAATGGATGACAACTAAGAATATTATATCCAGCAAAATTGAGCTTCAAATTTGATGATGAAATAAAAAGCTTCCATGATAAAGTTAAAAGAATTTACAACTAGAAAGTCTGCACTACAGAATATTCTCAGCAAAATATTCCATGAGGAGGAAATTAAAAACAAACAAACAATGAAAATCAGCAAAGGAAGGAACGACACTAAAAGAAAAGCCAATCAAAGAAGAAACCAAGTCAAGTTAAGAAGCAAAAATAAACCAAAATGACAAGGAATACAATTCATATCTCAATAATAACCCTGAATGTCTAAATACATCAATCAAAAGACATAGGCTGGCAGATTGAATTTTTTTAAAAAATCAGCAATATGTTATCTTCAAGAGACTCATCTCATAGGAAAAGACATCCACAGACTGAAGGTGAAAGGATAGGAAAAAATATATCACTAGCATGGACTGTGTAAACAAGCAGGGGTTTCCATTCTCATATCAGATAAAATGGACTTCAAGTCAATGTTAGTCAGAAGTGATAAAGGACATTTCATACTTCTTACACCAACAAGACAAAACAATTTTAAATATTTATCCCTCCAAAAATGGAGCATCTACATACATCAAACAAACCCTTCTCAATTTCAAGAATGACAACACAATAATAATGGGTGTCTTTAACACACCTCTCTCACTACTGGGCAGATCTCCTAAACAAAAACTAAATGAAGAAACTACAGAATGAAATAATACAATCAATAATTTATACTCAACAGACATATGTAGAACATTTCGTACATCAAAAAGCAATTACACCTTCTTCTAAGCAGCACATGGATCCTTCTCTAAAATACTCAATATGTTATGCCACAAAGCAACTCTGAGCAAATACAAAAAAATAGAGACACTACACAGCATTATAAAAGATCATAGTAGAATGAAAATAGAAGCTACTCCAACACCTGCAGACTAAATCATACACTTTTGAATGATGAGTGGATAGCAGAAGAAATCAGGGAGGAAATAAAAAAAATTTTTAGAGATAAATGAGAACACTAATACAACATATCAAAATCTCTGGGACACTGTGAAGGTAGTGTTAAGAGGAAAGTTCATTGCATTAAGCTCATTCACTAAAAGAATAAAAATTCAACAAAAAATAACCTACCATTCTATCTCAAAGCTCTAGAAAAAGAAGAACAAATCAACACCAAAAGTAGTAGAAGAAAGGAAATAATTAACATCAGGGCTGAAATCAATGAAAGTGAAACAAAAGAAACAATTCAAAAAATGGACAAAACAAAAAGTTGGTTCTTTGAAAAAAATTGATAAGCCCTTAACTATGCTAACAAAGAGAAAGTGAAAGAAAACTCAAGTTACTAAAATTCATGATGAAAAAGGAAATATCACTATGGACAATACTGATTACAGAAAATAATTAGAAACTACTTTGAAAATTTATACTCTAATAACATAGAAAATCTTAAAGACATCGACAAATTTCTTGAGACATATGAACTACACAATCTGAATCAAAAGGGCATCCACAAATGAAACAGATCAATTTCAAGCAATGAAAAAGAAGATGGCATCAAAAGCTTACCAAACAAGAAAAGCCCAGGACCAGATGGATTCTCAGCTGAGTTCTACAAGACCTTCAAAGAAGAACTAACACCAATACTCCTCAAATTATTCCATGAAGTAGAAAAAGAGGGAACCCTTCCAAACTAATTCTATGTGGCTAGTATCACCCTAATAACAAAACCAGGCAAAGACACATAAAAGAAAGAAAACTTCAGACCAATATCCCTGATGAACATAGATCCAAAACTTCTCAATAAAATTCTAGCAAATCACATACAAAAGCATATTAAAAAGATAGTGAACCACAATCAAGTGGTGTTCATCCTAGGGATGCAAGGATTGTTCAATATTTGGAAATCAATAAATGTAATTAATCGTATCAGTAGACTTAATCATAAGAATCATATGATCATCTCAATAGATGCAAAAAAAGCATTTGACAAAATACAGCACCCCTTCATGTTCCAAACACTAGAAAAACTAGGAATAATAGGAACATACCTCAACATTATAAAAGCTGTCTATGCTAATCCCAAGACCAACATTCTAAATGGAGAAAAATTGAAAGCATTCCCTCTAAGAACTGGAACAAGACAAGGATGATCTCTTTCACCAGTTCTATTCAAGATAGTCCTTGAAATGCTAGCCAGAGCAATTAGACAGATGAAAGAAATTAAAGGGTTATAAATAGGGGGGAAAAAAAGATCAAACTATCACTTTTTGCCAATGAAATGATTCTGTATTTAGAAGGGCCAAAAAATTCCACCAGAAAACTTCTAGAACTAATGAATGAATTCAGCAAAGTAGCAGGATATAAAATAAACACCCATAAATCAAATGCATTTCTATACATCAGTGATGAATCCCCTTAAAGAGAAATTAGGAAAACTACCCCATTTGCAATAGCCTCGAACATAAAATAAAATACTTGGGAATCCATCAAACAAAAGAGGTAAAATACCTCTACAGTGAAAACTACAAAACACCAAAGAAAGAAATGGAAGAGTACCTTAGAAGAGGGAAAGATCCCCATGTTCTTGGCTAGGCAAAATTACTTTTGTGAAATGGTCATACTACCAAAAGTGTTATACAGATTTAATACAGTTCCTAATAAAATCCCAATGTCATTCTTTATAAAAATAGAAAAAGCAATCATGAAATTCATTTGGAAAATAAGAGTCCCAGAATAGCCAAAGCAATCCTTAGCAAGAAGAGTGAAGCAAGAGGTACCACAGTACCAGACGTTAAAATATACAGAGCTATAGTAAAAAAAAAAAAAAAAAACAGTATGGTTTTGGCACCAAAATAGACAGGTAGACCAATGGTACAGAATAGAAGACACAGAAACAAAGCCCCCTAAGTACAGTTATCTCATACTAGACAAAGGCACCAACAACACACATTGGAGAAAATATAGCCTCTTCAAAACATTGTTCTGGGAAAACTGGAAATTCATATGTAGCAAATTGAAATTAAAACCCTATCTCTCTCCCAGCACAAAAATCAACTCAAAGTGGATCAAGGACCTAGGAATTAGACCATGTTCCTAATAGAAGAAAAAGTAGGCCCAAATCTTCATCATGTCAGTTTAGGACCTAACTTCCTTAGTAAGACTCCTAAAGCACAAGAAATAAAACAAGAATCAATAAATGGGAAAGATTCAAACTAAAAAGTTTCTTCTCAGCAAAGGAAACAATCAATAACATGAAGAGAGAGCCTACAGAATGGGAGAAAATCTTTACCACATGCACATCAAATACAGCACTAATCTCCAGGATATATAAAGAACTCAAAAACTTAACAAAACAACAAATAACCTAATCAATGAATGGACTAAGCAACTCAACAGACACTTCACAGAAGAAGAAATATAATCAATCAGCAAACATGAAAAATGTTCAACATCTCTAGCAATTAGAGAGATGCAAATCAAAACTACTCTAAGATTTTATCTCACTCCAGTCAGAATGGCAATAATGAAGAATACAAAGCAACAATAATGTTGGTGAGGATGTTGGGGAAATGGTACACTCCTACATTGCTGGTGGGACTGCAAATTGGTGCAACCACTCTGGAAAGCAGTATGGAGATTCCTTGGAAAATTTAGAATGGAACCACCATTTGACCCAGCTATTCCACTCCTCAGTTTATTCCCCCAAAGATTTAAAATTAGCATACTACAGTGATACATTCACATCAATGTTTATTGAAGCTCAATTCACAATAGCTAAACTATGGAACCAACCTAGATGCCCTTCAACAGATGAATTGATAAAGAAAATGTGTTATAGATACACAATGGAATATTGCTTAGCCTTAACGAATGAAATTTTGGCGTTTGCAGGTAAAGGGATGGAGTAGGAGAATATCATGCTAAGTGAAATAAGTCAATCCCAAACAACCAAAGGTCAAATGTTTTCTCTGATATGATCCATAAATGGTGGAGAGAGGAGCTATGGAAGAATAAAGGAACTTTGGATTGGGCAGAGGGGAGTGAGGGGAAGAGAGGGAATAGGGGGGATGGTGGAATGAGATGTACATTATCACACTATGTATGTGTATGATTGCATGAATAGTGTGACTCTTCATCATGCACAGCCAGAGAAATGAGAAGTTGTGCTCCATTTGTGTACCATGGATTGGAATGCATTCCACTGTCTTGTAAAACTAATTATAATAAATTTTTTTAAAAAAATTTCACAGTCTAAGAATCTTTATTGTGAACATAAAAAATAATCATTCTTCCCTTTTGGTGTTGAAATGGAAGGAGAATGAGTTTTTGGATTTTAACTAACACTCTTATTTTGGAAGTTGTTTTAATGCACACTTTCTGTATGTTCACTTATTTTCAGGTGAATTGCCTCTTTCCCTCAAAGACAGGAATATAGATAACAAAATCAGTTAATTTAAATAGTTTTATTGACCTCATAATAAAAATATTGTCCAATAGGACAATTCACGTGCCTTCATAGTGATGAATTTAGATATTGGATTAGAAAATACTAGATAGTTTTGATGTGACAAAATTCTACTGTTATGATTGTCTGTGGTGTAAAACTAAGTTTCTCAAACTAAAGATTGCACTTATTTCCCTAGTGTTTTATAAATTTCCAGGATTTTAAGAATTTTTCTTTTATCCTTTGAATTTTATTTTATTTTATTTAATTTTTTATTTACTTATTGATTCATTGAACACAAATGGAGTACAGCTATTGTTTCTCTGGTTGTACACAAAGTAGAGTCACACCATCTGTGCATTCATACATGTACACAGGGCAATAATGTCTGTCCCATTCTGTTATTATTCTTACCCCCCCACCCGACCCCATCCCTCCCTTCCCTTATGCTAAGTGAGATTAGCCAATCCCAAAAATCCAAAGGCCGAATGGTCTCTCTGATAAATGAATGATGATGCATAATGTGGGGGGGGGGGGAAGGGTAGCAAGAATGGAGGAAGGATATCCTTTGAATTTTAAAGGAGTGCCTTTGAGGGATGGAACTGGAAACCATCATGCTAAGTGAAATAAGACAATCCCCAAAAACCAAATGCTGAATGCTCTCTCTGATATGCAGATGCTAACACACAATGGGGCGGGTGGGAGTCAGGGAAGAATAAAAGTACTCTAGATTAGACAAAGGGGAATAAAGGGAAGGGGAGGACAGGAATGGGAAAGAGAACAGAATGAATCAGACATTACTTTCCTATGGTCACTTATGAATACATGACCAGTGTAACTCCACATCAGATACAACCACAAGAATGGGAGGTTATACTGCATGTATGTATGATATGTCAAAATACATTCTACTGTCATGCATAACTTAAAACAATAAATTAAAAATTAAAAATATAAATAAAAAAGAGAGCCTTGGAACTACTCTTAATAGATATAGTTAATGAACTGAAATATTGGCTCTTAGGATACTTTTGGGTACTTAAGCAGAAAATAGAGAACTTTTTTGAATTTGGTACTACATTAAAGAAAAAACGGGAGTTTTTGCTTTAATGTGAAATCATACCCTTTAGCATGAATCTGAACAAAGGAATAATTTTGTATTTTCCTGATGATAATTCTGTCTGAAGCCATCACCTAGCTCTTTCCTGACTGGGCAACATTTTCTCTTTGTAGTTTTCTGTTAGCCTATCTTATTCCATATACACTATCTCCTTTTTGTTTCTTAAGGCTGATTCCAACTCCAGTGTTACATCTGTAGAGAGGCCTTCTCTGATAACTTTATAAAATTAACTACTTCTGTTTACTTTTTATATCATATTATGTTGTTCATACAACAGCGGCTTCGTCTTGTTCCTATCTGTATTCTCAGTACACATCATGATTCCTAGATTATAAATGTTAGATAGGAAGGGAATAAACAAGCAAGAGAATGAGTTAATTGGATCTTCCTTATATCCAGTATTTCCCTGGAGAGCAGAAATACAAACTTGAATCTTCTGTGATATACTCAGAAAACCTGCTGGATCAGAATAATGCTATATGAATTTAGGATCAAAGTATTGTGTTTTAGAAAGATCACTGTGGATGCACAGAAAACGAAAAGTCATTGGAAAAGGTACCATAGACAAGTCGAGTACTTTTGAGGTTATTGTAGTAAAGTAAGCAAAATATTAAACATTCAGAAGTTCAGGAGGCTGGGGCAGGAGGATTGCAGGTTCACAGCCAGCCTCAGCAATTTGGCAAGGCCCTAGGTAACTTAGTGAGATCCAATCTGAAGAAAAAAATACATAAATATATTGCAAGCCCTGAAATAAGGCTAGGATATAGGGAAAACAAAAGAGATTCCAAAGATGTTAAGGAGGGTGACTTAATCAGCTAAGAGCAATGAGGAAGGGGAAGAAGTTTTGCACCTTCAAAACTAATGACAGTTTAGTTTTTGGTTCAGCACAAATAAGGGCCATGTTGCTGAGAAAACTTAGATGAGAAGAGAAATTGTGCATTAAAGTTCTAATATGCTGAGTGTGAGCTGTTCATTGAATATCAAAGTTTGGAAGTGCAGGGGGCACTTAGATATTTATATCTCAGCATTTAGGACAGACAATGGTTAAAAACTTGAATTGGGCATCTTTGTTATATGCAGAGAGAGTACTAAAAATCATCAGAAGAAAGGAAGTCAGCTAAGGAATCGAAATAGAATGAGAAGGTAATAAGGTTAAAAATTAAATCTGAAGGTTGTGAGTACATCTTGGAACTTTCAGAAACACATAGAGCCACATGCCTGAGAAGGTGGCTGACTTAGCACTCAGGAAAGGAAGAAAAACTTTCCACTGCACCTGGTGAAAGCAGTTGCCCATAATAGCATAATTACAAAGTAGAACAGCCCCTTTGGGAAAGCCTTGTGTTGAATGAAAGAGCTGGAATAGAGTCATAAAATACTATCTTCTGAGTATCCTTTATGTGTGTGTGTGTGTGTGTGTGTGTGTGTGTGTGTGAGAGAGAGAGAGAGAGGCAGCAGGAGAGAGAGCAGGAGATAGCCTTTAGCAACTGTCATGCCATAAAGAAACAAATTAGTGACATTCACCAAAATGTAAATTTCTTTCCTAGGAAAATATCAGTATTGTTGATATAATTCTCTGGGCTACAATGGAAAATAAGATAGTAAAGAGTTTAAATTCAGTCTGCTAATAAATATCTGATTTTCTTTCCTCCCAAAGGATTCTTTTTATTCCATAACTTCACACACTTGAGCTGTGAACGTTGCAAAGTATCTACTCTGTTGACATTTAAAAGCCCCCAGGATTAAAGCTTTATAGTTTTTGACATTAAAAGCTTTTTTTCCTCATCTCAAAACGTTGTTCTATTCCAAATCACCACATGGATATTCATAATGATGATTTGAAATGAAATCTGGAATGACTTCTGAGATGGGAAATTTTGAATGTGAGGAAAAATTAAATGTGGCTCATCACTGTCTTTTCTCTGGAAGAGCAGGACGGTTGTCATTATTGTGCTTGATACTGAAGGTTCTGGCAAGACTTGCTCTTCATAGCAGCCCCTTATTTTTCTCCTACTTATCCAAGAAGTGAGTTAGAAGTTTTTGAGAACAATCAAGCTAAGTCATGTCAGTCACACTTAGAAATATGACATTCCATTTATCTGCAAATGTTCAGATCCAACTATGTAGTCAGTGTCTGGATGGTCTTTTTGGAGCCAAGATATTTCTGAACAACAATCCAATAGGACAGATACTTGAGAAAAATAACTTTGTGAAAGTAAACCATTTCATTCTACACTTTTTTTTTTCATTCTACATTTTTTTTTTTTTTTTTTTTTTGGAACTAGGGATTGAACTCAGGGGCACTGGGCCACTAAGCCACATCCCCAGCCCTATTTTGTATTTTATTTAGAGACAGGGTCTCACTGAGTTGCTTAGTGCCTTGCCCTTGCTGAGGCTGGCTTTGAACTTAAGATCCTCCTGCCTCAGCCTCCCCAGCCTCTGGGATTACAGGTGTGTGCCACCATGCCCGGCAAATTCTACACTGTTTTAAAACATCAGCGTTGTGTAGTCCATCTTGAATCATCCATGTTAATGTTTCATTAAAACAAGTTTGTTGTGACCTAATTGCCTAATTGCCATGATAGAGATTTAGTGTTTATATTCAGATGCTGGTTAATTGAGAAATAACCAAACAAGCCAGATTTTTTCTAGCATTTTTTTTTCCTAATAATCCTTCATTCTTTCAGGTTGTCAAAGTAAGTTCTAGACAATGCTTTGCTCTGTTTTCGTTTCAGCTTTTCAAATCATGTTTCATTGTTTTATCTTTTCCAACACACACACACACCACACACACACACACACACAAACACACATTTCCCATAAATTAGACAAAGGAATCATTCTTGGCATCAGTAGTAATCCCTCTACATATTCATTTTTTAAAATTAAACTATAAGCCCCTGTGGATTTTTTCCTCCCCTAATCAGAGGTTATTAGGTTTCATTTTAGTTCATTTATTTCTTCTTTTTTTAAAATAATTATTTATTTTTTAATTTTATTTAATTTTATTTTTTATTTTTACAAACTTCATTTTGATTCATTGTACACATATGGGGTATAAATTTTCATTTCTATGGTTTTGCATGATGTACATTCATATTGTTCGTGTTAATTACACGTGTTCTTCTTTATCTTTAGTACTACTAAATATAAATATTCTTCAAAAGCTTATTTTTCCAGGTTTAGAAAAATGGAATAATGAGAACACTTGTTTTTAAAAGAATGATAAATGTACATGAAACAGAATATTGAAACATACCTAGGAGTAGATGCTGGCCACGTGAATTGTCTTGTATATGCTCAGTAGCACATTTTATTGCTATTGTAGTAATGACACCTGTCATGAGTCATGGACATTGAAACATATTTTGAATGAGAAAAAGAAAGCAAATTTAAAAACATCAAGCAAGGATGAGAAGTGGAAAACCAGAAGGAAATTTTTCAAAAAATAAAAATTGGCTACATTTTGAAGAATGGAGTGTAATAGGAGTGATTCCACTGTTGTTTTTAATTATAACAAAAATAGCAAAGCTATTATAAAAATTAGGATGAATGTCCATTGTTGTACATAGGATAGATACAGCTGGTATGTACTCGTACAAATATAGGATAGACAGGTAGGCAAGAAATCTGAAGAAGTACAGCTTTCCCTAATATCTCATTTTGTTTGAAATTGCATCTAATGCAATTTTAGTCAGCTTTTTAGTATCTTTTAGTTCCCCCATTTTTTTATATTATTATAACTATGATGTGCTTTATCTTGAGATGCTAAATCAATTCTATGTCTTGTTTCATTCCTTCAATCTGGTCTTGCACATTTGGGTCCCTTTAGATAGAAAGAAAGACAGGTAAAAGAAACACAAACACAGGTCTGGAAGGAGCAGAGGCCCCCAGCAGGATGTTACTTTATGTAGAACCATACCTTTAGGGACTTTTTCTTCAGTAAATGTAGTTCAACATAGATTTTTGAACTTCCATGCAACTTAGTTTTTTTCAATTTTTTTTAATTGTAGATAGATGCAATACCTTTATTTGGCTTATGTATTTTTGTGGTGCTGAGGATGGAACCCAGTGCCTCACACATGAGGCAAGGGCTCTACCACTGAGCTACATCCCCAGCCCCACAACTTAGTTTTGTATATTCTCCTTTCATTCTTCTATCTCTGTGTGGTAATAAAACAAAACTTAAAGTCCGTCAATGAACACCTAACTCTGTACTAGGTGATGAGATGGTAGCAGTGAATCAGATAGTGTGTCTTCTCATGTATGGCTTACAGCCAAATTCATATTGCATAGCTCCAGCTGGGTTTCCATGCTTCTTCACTCAATTATGCTTTGTTTTCATAGACCCCTGATATCAGGGTCCTTATCTGTTCTACCTTCTAACACAAGAACCCTATACTAATCTAGAATTCCCTGTTAAATTGACCACCTTCCATGTGCATCCCCAAAAGCAGATAAAACCCCCTGTCTGTGCACCTTTCCTGTTCTCCAGCTAGTTCAACCCAGTAGTTATCCCCTTCCCCAAAGTTTGAGTTTCTCTTAACAGTTCTAACTCCAGAGAGGAAAAATATCTTTTGAGGAAATGGCATTTGAGGTGGGACTTCAAAGGAAAAAGACAAGAAAATGTATTTATTTTTATCTTAGGAAAACACATGAGAAAAGGCATGGAGTCTGCCCCAATGAGGCAGAGAAGATTACACAGAAAATTTTCAAACACTACTAGTGTATAGGACTGCAGATGGAATGGATACAATGAGTACATTAGAAATAGAGTCATCTTGCCGGGCATGGCAGTGCATGACTATAATCTTAGCAGCTAGGAATGCTGAGGCAGGAGGATCTCAAGTTTAAGACCAGTCTCAGGCCATTCTACAGATTCCCTGGCAGAGAGACTCCATTTTGACCTCTCTGAGCCCTCGGACCTAAGCCCACCCCTTTCCCCGAGGACACAGCGCTGCGGCTTCAGCGCTGCGGCTTCAGCGCTGCAGCTTCAGCTGAGATTTACCCGGGAGCGGAGCTGCTTGCCAGCCCCAGCGGGGAATTTGGGCCCAGTCGGCGCCATTCTACAGCTTCCCTGGTGGAGAGACTCCATTTTGACCTCTCTGAGCCCTCGGACCTAAGCCCACCCCTTCCTGGGGGGACACAGCGCTGCGGCTTCAGGGACACAGCGCTGCGGCTTCAGCTCTGCGGCTTCAGCTGAGATTTACCCGGGAGCGGAGCTGCTTGCAGGCTCCAGCGGGGAATTTGGGCCCGGTTGGCGCCATTCTACAGCTTCCCTGGCGGAGAGACTCCATCTTGAGTTCTCTGAGCCCTCGACCTAAGCCCACCCCTTTCACGGGGACATGGTGCTGCGGCTCCAGGGACATGGTGCGGCATCTCCTGGTCGCCTCTGCCCAGAAACATTGATCATTTCCAACCTGGAGGTTGTGAGATAGCAGCTATCATGGTTCACCACTTGATCAAGCACCTCTCAAACATCTGGTGAGTTGCTGGAAATCTGCAGGGACGCCCTGGGTCTTTACAGGAAATTTGCAATCCCTCTGATTTGCACTACTAGAGGGGAGGATATATGAGCAGCATGGGAAGACACAGGAAGAAAGTGTCCCAAACAAACCTGGATGGTGCATCAGGAGATCCTAAGGACAGCACGGTAGAGGGAATGACAGAAATGGAGTTCAGAATGTTCATAATTAAAATGATCCGAGAAGAGAATGAGGTGACGAGAGAGCAGATTCACGCTATGAATAATCAGCTAATAGAGCAATTTCAGGAAGCAAAAAATCATTTCAATAAAGAGATAGAAGTTCTGAGAAAAAAGCAAACAGAAATCCTTGAAGAAAACAAGGAAATGAAGGAAACAATCAACCAATTTAAAAACTCAATAGAAAGCATAATTAATAGAATAGATCACTTGGAAGACAGAACCTCAGACAATGAAGACAAAATATTTAATCTTGAAAACAAAGTCGAACAAACAGAGAAGATGGTTAGGAATCATGAACGAAACCTCCAAGAAATATGGGACATCATGAAAAGACCAAATTTAAGAGATATTGGGATTGAGGAAGGCACAGAGATACAAACCCAGGGTATGAACAATCTGTTCAATGAAATAATATCAGAAAATTTCCCAAATATGATGAATGAGATGGAAAATCAATTACAAGAGGCCTACAGGACACCAAACGCACAGAATTTCAACAGATCCACACCAAGGCACATTATAATGAAAATACCTAAC